>JABCIY010000065.1:0-111723 GCA_014298035.1 Pseudocercospora fuligena | reverse complement strand
TTATATACTATCTCCTACTAATAATAGTAATATTATCGCTATATTTCTTTATATAATATATTACTAGAGTAGATAGAAATCTACCTACTTTATTACTAACGACTTAGTAGCTAAACGACGTAAAGTTATATAGTATTTCCTAGTATAAAATACCTCCTTTATTATATCTATATATAGTATACTATCGACTATTACTTCGATAGTAAGATCTACTTAGATATACGTAAATATATTAAAGCTACTATTATCTATTATCGCTCGCTTAAGGGTATAAAAGAGTCGCTCTAAGCTACTATTAAGCCTACCTTATAATACCGACTATAAGAAGAATAAGTACTATTTAGAGGTAGAAATAGGTAAGGATATCGCTCTATAGATAAACTACTATTATATAGTAAATATATCTACTATCGTCGAGTAGAATATAATAACTAATATAAATAAGAACTTCTATAGTTATCTTAAGATAGATAGTAAGTCGCCTATAGTAGTAGACTACTTACTAGTTAGTATAGTAATAAAGATCTTTAAGGCTTTAATAAGCTAAGAACTATACTCTTACTTTATTAAGTACTAGTAGATAGTTAATATATATCTACTCGCTTACGGCGACGATAATAAGTTTAGAACCTACTTTCTATACCTACCTTAGCCTATATAATAGAAGATTAGCGCTTAAATTAATCGCGCTAATAACGATACGATATTTAATAACTCTATCGCTCTTACTAAGAGTAACGTATCTAGTTAGCTAATATATAACTATCGCTTCTTCTATAGATAGCGCGTTCTATATTCTTATCTCTAGATATATTATATTCGACTTTAGTATACTATTATTAAAGAGCGATACTAGTAGTACTAGATTACTATATTCGAAGGCTATATACTCGAGGTCTATAAGACTAGTAAGCGACGTACTCGCGTTTAAACTAATATACTAGTATTAGCTATTATTAATAATAGATACTATCTTAAGATCTATAAAGAGATACGCGACTACTATAAAATAATATTTAAACTCGAGTAGAAGTATAATAATAAGGGCCTTAGTAATACTAACGTTAAATATACTACTATTATTTAAGATACTATTTATATCTTCTACGAAGTAGGTAATAATATAAGGCGTTAGTTTACTAAGTTATTTATATACGCTTTTAATAAATAATAATCTAACTAATAAGTTATACTTTCGAAGAAGCTAGTACTATTATAGAAGCTATTAGCGGATAGTATTATATCGTAATATTATTACCCTATTAATCTATAGCTAGTAGACGCGATATAGAAGAGCCGGAAGCGTAAGAGATCTAAGAAAGAGAAGGAATTATTATATATACTAGCGCGAATACTACTAGCGATACTAGTACTAAACGCTTACTTAAATACGTATATATTTAGTCCTAAGCCGCCGCTAGCGGTTCTAGTAAGTATAGGCGTATATTCTACGCTAATAGCTTTATATACTATCGCGGAGATAATCTATAGCTATTATATACCTCTACTAACTCTACTAGTATCCTATACTATATTCTTATACTTAAATAAGTAGTAAAATAGTCTTCTAAGTATAATATAGGTCTATAGTAATATACCTTATATATTACCGCCTCTAATATATATTAACGTTATTAAATTAGTAAGAAATACTAATAATACTTTAAAATTAGCTATATTACTAATCTTCTAATAAACTTTAGCTTTATTTTTAATATTATATCTAATATCTATTAAATAAGTATACGGAGCTATTAAAATAGTATTAAATCTACTTAATTTATTATTAAACTAATATCGTATAAGCTTATATAACTAGAAGACTCGATACTAGTAGAAATTACTAAGAAGTCGCTAAATAATCTATATACTATCGACCTAGTAACGATAACGCGTAGCGATAACGAGGTTACGCTTCTTATAGTTACGCTTACTACGGAGCGGACGATAGTATCTTACGAGTCCTTTACGGTAGGCTAAGACGTAATAAGGGTCTAATTCCTATATATACTTATATATAATAGTAATTGTTAGAATATACAGTCCAGTTGGTAACCTGGCAACGGATGCCAAGGCAGACTGGATTACATGATAATGGTCATGTGACTAGTCCAAGCTGACACCTTTCAGGTTCAGCTCCAACCTGTAGATAACAACAACACACTTGCTGTTCCTACTTTGGCCCCTACTACTCCTTGTAGCTTCTGTTGCACTTTATGATCCATTTATACCTGTCGGCCTCCTCAGCTCGACAGGTTATGAGCCCGGGTTTGCAACTACAAGGTAGAAGACCAAAGCAGTACAGGTTACTCCTAAACCTATAAGTCCAGTCCTAGAAGGAAGAGGCAAAACAGGAGAGGGAGACTCGAGGTAGACCCACACACATTGTACAAAGAAGCCCTGTGCATATAAGTTGTGAAAGAACCTAGTGAGGCACACTCATTAATGCATGTTGGATTGCTAGAGTGTAAAGGGAACAGATAAGCCTGAGTTTTGAGCACCTTTGGATAAGCCTCAGATTCAGCACTCAGTACAGCCAATACCCTGACCTGTTTGTAACAGTCAGGAAGGACTTGAGGAAGTCATTTGCCCTACAGAGCAGGAATCTGTACCAAGTTTTCAGTAACCTCAAAAAACTGATAGGCCTAGCAGAGCCAGGGATCTGCCAACCAAGGAAGACAGCCATCCAGAAACTGTCATTTTCAGAGTAAAGAAAGAGCTTGGTTCTGGAGTTTGTTTGGGTTTGATTTGCAGAAGAAATCATGGATCAAGAAGGTGGAATTGGCAAGAGAAGGGCTGCACCAATCTTGACAAGAGACAATTGGAGAATATGGTTCAGTCTCCAGGAGAACAACCTTGAAGGAAAAGATGTATATTGGGTCATCTCTGACTCATGGACACCACAAGCATCAGAAGAGAGTACTCCTACTCTTCAGGGACTCAGGCACTCTAGGCACAGCCCAGAGTGGAGGAAGGCAAATGCAACAGCCAGGTATGAGCTGTTTATCTGTCTTTCTGAAGATGATCAAGAGGAAATCCTTGAGGACAAGAATGCTACAGATGTTTGGACAAAGATGAGGTCCAAATACAGCAAGGTGTATACTGCACACGCTATGGCAGTTGTGAGGGAGTACATTACCTTCAAGATGTCAGATGAATGGACAATCAGGAAGGCTTGGGTACATCTTGGGAATCTTGGCAGAAGGATTGCTGAGATAGACCCAAAGGAGAGTCACTACAAAGAACCAGAGAGGAAGATAAAACACCTCCTGGATGCTCTCCCATCTGAGTACCAGAGTACAAAAGATACTATCCTGGCCCAAGCATTTATGACACCTGACCAGGTGCTTATGCTCCTAGAGTCACATGAAGCAAGATTGCAAGAAGACAGTGGGACAGCTATGTTTGCCAAGAGAGGTTATCAAGCAGGAAGCAGTAAAGACCTATTATGCTTCCTGTGTGAAGGGAAGCATTGGGTCAAGGAATGCCCCAGCCTAGACAAGGCAAAAGCAGCTGTCAGACCAAAGCAGAGCTACAGGATAGCAAAGAAACAATCCCCATCCAGGGCCAGGAGGGGATCTTCACCTGACAAAGAGCAACTGAAAGAGATGGTGAAGAAACTGAGCCTGAAGATACAATCCCTAGAAAAGAGATCTAGGAAGCCATCTTCCAAGAAAGCCTATGCAGCACAAGATGCAGAGGCATCCTCTGAATCATCTCCTCCACCTGAGGAAGAAGATATTGATGAGGTAGCTCATTCAACTGTGGAGGCAAAAGGCAAGTACAAGCTATCTGAATGGCTGCTTGACTCTTGTGCTTCTGCCCACATGACTGACCAAGAATCACTCTTCAGAGACCTGAAGCCTCTCGAGAGGAAAAAGTGGATCAAGGTTGGGGGTGGCTACTTGACAGCTACACATGTTGGGAATGCAGTAATGGGTGGAAGGAAAGGCAAACAGATTGTATTGAAAGGTGTTCTCTTTGTACCTGGGCTTGGAGTCAATCTTGTTTCTTGGAACCAATTCAGCAAGCAGTTCGGTGTTCAACCACCAAAATTCACACTTCATTCACCTGATGGAAGGCCAGTTGTCCAGACAAGGCTTTCAGGAGGAGTACCATTCATTGAAGAAATCAGCCAAGACCTGGATGAACTTGCATACATGTGCATTCCCCAGGATTCAGTGAATGAAAATGCCTGTGCATTTGCAGCTCAGACTGACCAGGATCAGTGGGAGCTGTGGCATAGAAGAGTTGGACACTTTGGAGAAGGACTAGTAAGAGACCTTCACAAAGTAACTGACCTGAAGGACAAAATTCCTGTCCCTGCAAAGCATCAGCCTTGTAGAGTGTGTTCTCTAGCCAAGATGAAGAAACACAGAGGCAAGGAGACTGAGAGGAAGCCTGCCAGGCTCTCCCTTGTTTCAATTGATATCTGTGGACCATTGCCTGTTTCAAGGCTTGGTTTCAAATGGTGGCTTGAGATTGTTGACAACTTCTCAAGAAAGAAGTGGACCAGTCCACTAAAATCAAGAGAAGATGCAGCAGACACCCTGCAGGAATGGAAAAGAAAAGCTGAACTGCAATCAGGGAATCAGCTTCAGGCAGTAAGAAGTGATGGAGCAAGGGAATTGCTTTCGTTACTTAAGCAGTGGGAGAAAGAATCTGGAATCTCCTACCACACAACTGAGGCATACAACTCAATCCAAAATGGAGTTGTAGAAAGGTCAATCCAGACATCTGAAGAACATGTTAGGGCCATGCTTGAAGATTCAAATATGCCAGTTGAATTCTGGCCAGAAGCATTGGATGCCTGTACTGTTATAAGAAATGCCCTACCAAATGGGCCAGATTTTGATGGATTCAAAGTTTCACCTGATGAAGCTTTCACTGGAAAGAGACCTTCTGTATCACACTTCAGGGTTTGGGGATGCAAAGCAGTTGTGTATATGGATGCCAAATCTCAGCCAATTGGGATGAGATCAGACAAGCTAATGAACAGGGGAAAGAATGCTGTGTTCATTGGATATGTGCCTGATACATCCAAGATGTGGCTGTTCTGGGAGCCTGACATGAAGGCTATAAGGGCTCACAACAATGCTGTCTGGTTTGAGAATGAGAAAGGAGGGGATATGACCTTGAATGTTCCCAGACTCAACCAGCCAAGCCAAGCCCCAGCAAGAAACCCAGTTGGCAGACCAAGAAAGGAGAAACTGGATCTGAAACCATTACATGTTCAACTGCCTCCACCACCAAAGGACATTAAGCAATATCAGGTGATAGCTGATCCAGAAGAAGAAAACAAGAATGAAAAACAGCAGGCTCCTAATCAGAGCCAAGAGAAACCTCAGCAAGACAACCAGAATGTCCAGGCTCAGGAGGGGAATTCAAAGAGAAGAAGATCAATTTCTGATGAAGGGTTAAGAGAAGAAAGAGTTCATAGTATGACCACAAGATCAACTATGCAGAAAAGACCAAGAGAATCAGAGGATGAAGAACTCCCTGAAGCAAAACATCACAGAGCCTTTATCTGTATGATGAAAGACCTGGATCCAAGTATGAACTGGACAGAAGAACTTCTAGGGTGTGTCTATGAGGTTGCATTCCCTGCTTTTGCACCAGGGATTGCACAAAGACAGGAGGTTCCAATTCCAAGAACCTACCAAGAGGCAATACAAGATCCAAAATGGGGTCACATGTGGGAAGAGGCAATCCAGAAAGAGCTGATTGCACTTGGAAGCAACCATACCTGGGATCAGGTAGTTCCACCAAAAGGAGCAAACCTGGTTACCTCAAAATGGGTGTTTGATGTGAAGAGACTAATCAGTGGAGCAATTGACAAGTTCAAAGCAAGACTGGTTGCAAGGGGTTTTTCCCAGAAATTTGGGGTAGATTTTCAGGAGACATTTGCACCAACAGTAAGGCATGACACACTCAGGGTGTTTATGGCTGCTGTATGTGAGAAAGACCTGGAATTGCACCAAGTGGATGTGAACAATGCATTCACTGAAAGTACCCTACAGGAAGATATCTTCATGATTCCCCCACCAGGAGTGGAAATCCCACAAGGTATGGCTCTGAAAATCCTGAGGAGCTTGTATGGCCTGAAACAAGCAGCAAGAGACTGGAACAAGCTATGTGTCTCAAAGCTGGAGAAAATGGGGTTTTACCAATCAGAGGTAGACCCATGCTTGCTCATTCACAAGGGCAGGAACCTGATGGTTTTAACCCATGTGGATGACATTCCCATTGCAGCACCAAAACTGGAAGATGTTCTTTGGTTCAAGAAAGAACTGGGCAAGGTGTTCAAAATCAAAGACCTGGGTGAACCAACCAAAATTCTTGGGATGAAGCTTACCAGAGACAGAAAGAATGGTACTCTGAAGCTTGACCAAGAACATTATATCCAGGAAAGCCTTGCAAAGTTTGGAATGACCAAAGAAATGGCCCACCCAACCTTGTCACCTCTTGACAACTATGAGAGTCTGAGGAAATCTGACTTAGATGAAGAGAGATGTGACAAGACAGAGTACCAAAGCCAAAATGGTACATGGATGTGGCCAATGACCATGACAAGACCTGACATTGCTTTTGCCCTTGGAAGACTTGGATCATATGCATCAGATCCATCCAAGAGACACCTAAAAGCACTCAGGAAACTGGCTAGATACCTGAGATCATTCCCAAGCCTGGGTTTGATGTTCAGAAGGGGAGGAGGAAAGCTGATTGGATATTCAGACTCTGATTATGCAATGGACAAAGCTGATAGAGTCTCAATCCTTGGAAGCATCTTCTTTCTCTGTGGATCACCAGTTTCTTGGATGAGTAAGAAGCAAAAGTCAGTTGCTACATCAACTATGGAAGCTGAGTACATGGCAATGAATGCATGTGCAAAGCAATCTCAGTTCCTTGCAGCACTCCTAAGGGAGATGGACTGTGCATGGTTAGTGGGAGAATGTTCATTTCAACCACTGATCAAAGGAAATTCTGATACAGTGAATGAAATCAGACCTGTTCAGATTATGGGTGACAACCAGGCAGCTTTGACTCTTGTCAAAGATGCTCATACCCATGAGAGATCAAAACATATTGATATTAGCTTCAACAAGGTCAGAAATCTTTGGTGGCAAAGAAAGATTGCAGTGGAATACACTCCAACAAAAGAGATGGTAGCTGATGGCCTGACTAAGCCAAAGACAGGGCCACAGTTCCAGCAATTCATAAGGCAATTACAACTTGCATAAAAGGCAACAAAAGTGCCTGCTCAAAGGCGATCAACGCCGTTGAGCAAACAAGATACCAGGCCTGAGAATTGAACTCAGCAGATTGGATACACTGTGCCAATCTGGAAGCCATTGCACCTGATTGGCTGACCTGGAATCTTTCCTGAATATGAATGCAAGCAGGATACAGTGGTTCAAAAGGAAAGACAAAAGAATGTGATAGAAACAGATCATTGGGATTTGTTCTACCACATTGATTCCAGATCAAGGAATTGAACCTTGCTGGTTGGATACACTGTGCCAACCAGGAGACCACTGCATCTGATTGGCTGATTGAAATTCTGAATTGCATATGTTTGTTCGGATTGGACTCAGAGACCAACTGTTCTGAGTGGGAGTGTTAGAATATACAGTCCAGTTGGTAACCTGGCAACGGATGCCAAGGCAGACTGGATTACATGATAATGGTCATGTGACTAGTCCAAGCTGACACCTTTCAGGTTCAGCTCCAACCTGTAGATAACAACAACACACTTGCTGTTCCTACTTTGGCCCCTACTACTCCTTGTAGCTTCTGTTGCACTTTATGATCCATTTATACCTGTCGGCCCTCCTCAGCTCGACAAGTATTAGATTTAGTACTACTAGGTATATACCGTAACGATAGGCTATTCCGCGTAAGCCGTCTTATAGGGTTTATTTTATAGGGCTTAAAGTAGGAGGTATTTATCTTTATACTTATATTAGAGATATACGGCTTAAGAGCTTCTTATCGCCTTTACCTAAAAAAAAACTTCCGTAATAAGATATTCTATACTATATAGAAATATATATTAGTTAATCCGCTACGACGTAACGATTCCGCTAGTACTAATATTTTCGTAATACGACGAGGCGCTACTTCGCTATCGCTAAAATAAGTCTCGCGACGCGTCTAATTAAAATAAACTAGCGACTAATAATACTAAAACTATACTATACCGACCTATTATTAGATAATATAATTACTATTACGAAGTACTACTATAACCTTAAAGTATAGTTAAAGGGCGAGTCTAGAAAGAGTAGACCGACTAAATAAGATATACTTCGAATATTAGATAAACTAGTAGAGCTCTATCTAAACTACGCGTCCTAAGTAAATAACTACGCGACGAACGATATTAGTAGACTACTATATAATATTTAAGCGAGAATAATTACTTCGATAGTAATAGAGAAGGAAACTTTATACTACGTATAGACTAGCCTTCGCGGTAATACCCTTATAGTTCGTAAGTCTACTTAAGCTATATAAAAGGCGGTCCTCTCTCTACGGAGCTTAAACCTCGGCTAAGGGGGAAGAACGAACGAATAATTATTAGTATACTCCCTATAAATTAGAATACCTAACCTAGCGATATAGAAGGCCCTCTAGATAGCTAACTAAGAACCGTATAAAATACTCTCCCTAATTAATAAGAATATCCGAAACTAGGGAGTTTAAGCCTAAGTAGTAGTAGTAAAACAACTACTATTAGGCGACCTCGAACTATACTTTAATAGCTATATAGAGAGAGAATAATTTATACGATAATCGGTACCGTTTTTAAATAGACTAGGCTTAGGAACTATTAGAATATATAGTCTAGTTAGTAATCTAGTAAGGGATACTAAGGCAGACTAGATTATATAATAATAGTTATATAACTAGTCTAAGCTAATATCTTTTAGGTTTAGCTCTAACCTATAGATAATAATAATATACTTACTATTCCTACTTTAGCCCCTACTACTCCTTATAGCTTCTATTATACTTTATAATCTATTTATACCTATCGGCCCTCCTTAGCTCGATAGGTTATAAGCCCGGGTTTATAACTATAAGATAGAAGACTAAAGTAGTATAGGTTACTCCTAAACCTATAAGTCTAGTCCTAGAAGGAAGAGGTAAAATAGGAGAGAGAGACTCGAGATAGACCTATATATATTATATAAAGAAGCCCTATATATATAAGTTATAAAAGAACCTAGTAAGGTATACTTATTAATATATATTAGATTACTAGAGTATAAAGGGAATAGATAAGCCTAAGTTTTAAGTACCTTTAAATAAGCCTTAGATTTAGTATTTAGTATAGCTAATACTCTAACCTATTTATAATAGTTAGGAAGGACTTAAGGAAGTTATTTACCCTATAGAGTAGGAATCTATACTAAGTTTTTAGTAACCTTAAAAACTAATAGGTCTAGTAGAACTAGGGATCTATTAACTAAGGAAGATAGCTATCTAGAAACTATTATTTTTAGAGTAAAGAAAGAGCTTAGTTCTAGAGTTTATTTAGGTTTAATTTATAGAAGAAATTATAGATTAAGAAGGTAGAATTAATAAGAGAAGGGCTATACTAATCTTAATAAGAGATAATTAGAGAATATAGTTTAGTCTCTAGAAGAATAACTTTAAAAGAAAAGATATATATTAGGTTATCTCTAACTTATAGATACTATAAGTATTAGAAGAGAGTACTCCTACTCTTTAGGGACTTAGGTACTCTAGATATAGCCTAGAGTAGAGGAAGGCAAATATAATAGCTAGGTATAAGCTATTTATTATAAGAGTAGGTTATAATACGTAGGCTAAACTATCCTAAGTATAAGATACTCGAATCGATAAAGAAGGGAAGAGAGAGGTTACGAAGGGGCGGTAAAAGCTAGAATAGTCTAGGATAGGCTAAGCCGGGTACTCTCGGGGCTTAGTACGGCTAGAATATAGTATCCTACGTATAAGTCCTTATAACTGCCCCCCTCCTAGGGATTATTATCCTTAAGATCTAAGGTTTACCTATATCGTTACTTCCTAGGTTTTTTATATAAAGTATAGCCGACTATATTTTTTAGTATAGCGTAGATTTAAGTACTAATCGCGGAAGTAAGGGATACGAGTAGTTCTTCCGCTAATTCAAATTCCTTTCTATAAACTTAATAAATAAGATAAGCTAGAAATACTATTTTTAGTAGTATAGGCAGAAATGCCTATACTAGCCTATTCTAGACTAGTATATACTAACGTAGCGTAGTAAGTCCCCTCTATCGCTATCGTACGCCTCTCCTACCCTAGCTAGACCTATTTTAGCCTATTTCGCGCTAATCTATACTATAGCGGCTAAGTAGCGTAAGTAGTAGGCCGATACCGGCGCCTATAACGGCAATCTATACGTTAACTACGTCGCTCCGGCTAATATCGCTATAGTTAAGCTACTTAAGGTATAGCTCTACCCTAAAATGTCCTATTTTAGCCTATTCTAACCTATCTAGGACTTTTATAAGATAGCGAATCCCTAGAACGATAAGTATAAGGATATCGATAGCCTAAAGTTCTATATAAAGTACTATACCTACTTTAGCTATACTAATAGGGAGTACTTCGAGGTAAATGTACCTATCTTAGCCTATTTTAGCCTATTCTAACCTATTATAGTTCCCGTAGACCTACTAAGCCCGCATTAACGCCTTTAATACCGCCCGCCTCCTCGCTATTATCTATAACCCTAAGGAAGGTATCTTAGAGGCCGTATAAGAGGCCGCTAAGGAGCTCTATAATATAATTAGATAGTATATATGCCTAGCTTAGCCTATTCTAGCCTATACTAACCCTTTATAGTAAACACCCCTCCTTTACTAGTAAGGATAGCCTATACTTATATATAGGTACCTCTAAGCCGTCCGAGACTAGCCTACTTATAGCTAAGCGTATCCGCGCCGACCGTAGTTCTAAGGTATATAGGCCTATCTTAGCCTACTTTGGCCTAGCTAACCGTATTATAGCGTAAGGTAGACGATAATAATAAGAGTCTTCCCCTAACTCCCGCTAGTTCGTAGAGAAAGAAGCGTATATTAGCTCCTCCTAGTACCGCTAGTAGCGCTACGGCCCTACGCGAGGTAAGCTTAGTCTATTTTGCCCTAGTTTAGCCTATTCTAACCTATCCTAGCGTATTAAGACCCTCGGTACGGCCCTCTATAACGTTAAGGCTACCGTTACGGCCGTAACTAGGCCAAGTGCCCTCTCTCGCGCCCTCTCCGATATATTAGAGAACGTTAAGATCTCTCCTAATAAGATTAACGCCGAGGAGGACGTTTAGTAGCCTATTTATACTTATTATAGGTTCTATAGGGCTAGTCTAGCCTATTTTAGCCCTCTTTTAGCCCCTTTAGTATAGCGTCTAGGAAGATACTCTAGTTAATAGTATCTAAATATACCTAATAAGACTTCTAATCCCTCTTTCTAGTTTATTATACTATAAAAATCCTTCTAAGTCCTATAGATATCTCTACCTACCTATACTAGCCTAATCTAGCCTAGTTTAGCCTATTAACGCCCTCGGCGTCTTTTTATACCCTATCTAATCGATCTTCTATAGGCGTATATCGCCGAACCGCTAATATCCTTAGTATACTTCTAGGTATCCTCTTCGGAATTATATCCTTACTAGGATATCCTATAAATCTACCTTCCGTCCTCGTCGCGGTCCTATTCCTTAATCTTCTTAACTATATAGATATCTAGGTTGCCTAGAATAGGCTCTTCTAGGTCGTCCTAGGCTCTTACCGACTTATCTACCTCCTCGTATAGCTCGAGTAGGGAGATATAGAACGTCGGGTATATTAATATCGTCTTTAGTAGTTCTAGGGTATATACTACGTCGCTAACGATCTTTAAAACCCGGTATAGGCCTATATACTTATAGTCGAGCTTCTTCGAAGCCCTATCGGTAGTAAGGTTTCGGGTAGATAGGTATACTATATCCCCTACCGCGTACTTCTTTAGTATATAGTAACGGTCGTAGTACTTTACTTAGTCCTCCTTAGCTTTTAGTAGCCTCTACTTTAGGGTAAGCTACGTTTCTATTACTCGATTAGCGAGCTACTCCGCGTCGGCCGAGTTACTACTCTTCTAGGCTAGTTCGGGCTATCTCGCGCTTAGTAGGTCCCGAACTTAGTATACTTAGAATAGAGTTGCCCCTATTAAGGAGTAGCTTAAGTCGTTATACGCGAACTCCGCTATACTAAGTAGCTTCGCCTAGTTATCCTACTCGTAGTAATAGTATACTCGAAGGTACTACTCTATCGTTTAATTCTAACGTTTAGTCTAGCCGTCGGTTTAAGGGTAATAGGCCGTACTAAGGGCTCTACGTATACCGAGGTAGTAGTAAAAGGAGCTCTAGTACTTAGATATTAGAATTGGCCCTCTATCTAAGGTAATTAACTTCGGTATACTATAGAGGTATATAACCTCCCTAAGGAAGGTATTAGCGAGGCCTTCTACTAAGATGTCCTTCCTAACTAGGATATAATAGGCTATTTTAGAGAATCTATCTACGATTACTAGGATAGAGTCGTATACCTAGTCTAGGTAGGCGCTCGGCGGGAGGTCTATAACGAAGTCGAGTATTAGATCCTCCTAAGGTGCCTCTAACGGGGGTTCTATATAGAGTTCCTCGTATAGTTTGTAACGCCTAGGCTTCGCTCGCCCGTACGTCTTATAGCTCTTAGTATAGTCCTTAATATATCGCCGAGTTCCGGGCTAGTTATACGCTCTCTATACTAGTTCTATAGTCCTTTTAAACCCGAAATAGCCCGCTAGAGGGTCGTCGTAGTAGGTTCGGAGTACCTCGAGTCTATATAACCCTACTAGTACGTAGATTCGCTCGTTAAGCTATAGTATACTACTCCTATCCTCCTATCTCGTTAGCTAGAGGTCCTTCTACCGATCTTCGATTACCTTATAGACCCGCTAAGCTATCGGATCTTCTTACTAGGCTACTTAAATCCTTTAGAGAATATCGGTCTCGTCCTCCGCCTCTATTTACGTTACCGAGATATATTTAAAGGGTCCTTCCGGTTCCGCTACTATCTTTATAACGTTAGTAGCGATGCCCCCGCCTATTATTAGGGCTCCTAGCCCTAACTAGGCCTATAAGGCTTTTAGTACCGGTTCTAAGTCTTCTTAGGCTACCTAGCGGCTAGAGTAGTTAACGTCTATATAGTCTAGCCTCCTACTCGCTATATCTACTACGCTATTAAGCTTTCCTAGGATATACGTAATATTAAAGTCGAATATAGAGAGCTATTCTATCTATCTTACTTAACGCCTTAATAGGGCTTTAGTCGTTATAAACTATTATAGGTTATTATAGTCCGATATTAGCTCGACTCGGTATCTTATACCCTTAAGGTAGTATCGATAATACTTAAATATTTCGACTATCGCTAATAGTTCGATATCGTACGTATTATAGTTCCGCTCTATTATATTTATCTTTCTCGAGAAGTAGGCAACCGGGAACTACTATATTTTAGCCTTAAACTTATACTATTAGTATAGAATACCCGATACTACGTACCCGGATATATTAGTCTCGATACGTATAGGCCTTTCTAGGTCGAAGTACTTTAGTATAGGCGCCGAGTAGAAAGCTTCCTTTAAAAGTTTAAACGACTTAAGTACGTTAGGAGGGATACGGATCTCTCGGGACTCCTCCTTACGTTACTTATAGCTATTCTAGGCTATATTAGGCCCTCTCTCCGTTAAACGGTTTAGGGAACCCGTAATACGGGAGAAGCCCTTAATAAAGCGGCGGTAGTAGTTAGCGAAGCTAATAAATACCCGAATATCGTATACTAATTTAGGTACTAGCTAGTTACGTATAGTTTCTATCCGGTCTAGCTCTATCTCTACTCCTTATAGGCTAACCTTATACCCTAGAAAGGATACTAAGTCCGTATAGAACTCGTACTTAGATAGTTTATAATAGAGCTTATACCGTTCGAGGCGCTCGAGGACTATAGAGACGTATTATTTATATTCTTCCTTATCTTTAGAGAAGATTAGTATATCGTCGAGGTATACGATATAGAATACGTCGATTAGGTCTAATAGAGTACTATTAATATATGCCTAGAAGGTCTCTAAGGCATTTATAAGCCTAAATAGGACAACTATATACTTAAAGAGGCTATAACGGGTCCTAAAGGCCGTTTTCTACTTATTACCGTCTTTAATACGGAGCCTATAGTAGGCGTTACGTATATTAAGCTTAGTATATATATTCGACCCCGCTAACCTATCTAAGGACTCCTAGATTAGCGGTAAAGGATAGCGGTTCTTAGTCGTAATAGCGTTTAAGGCCCTATAATCGACGTATAGGCGTAGGCTACCGTCCTTCTTCTTCGTAAAGAGGATACCTATACCTACTAGTAACCTCGAAGGTCTAATCTAGCCCTTCTCGAGATACTCCTCTAGGTACTTCTATAGAACCTCTAATTCTACCTCCGAGAGGTTATATAACGGACCCTATAGAGGTAACTTGCCTTCTATTAGGTCGATACTCAATTTATATAGCCTATAATCTAGTAGTAACGACGTATCCTCGTCGGAGAAGACCTTTAAGTACTTCCTATACCGATCCGGAATGCCTCTAGTTAATACTAGGTTATTTAATACTAGCGACCCTACGTATAGGGTAGTTAACGGGTCTAGTACGTCTTATAATATAGTTACCGCGGTAACGAGGGCTATTTTACGCTACTTCCGGCTATTCCGCCTTCTCTATACTACTATACGGCGGTAGAAGTCGATAGTAGGGTTCTATTAGGATAACTAGGGTATACCTAGGACTACGTCGAACCCGTAAATCCTACTCGCGGTAAAATTATCTACGTACCCTTTCGCTAAGCTATTTATATCTAGCGCTAGAAACTTAGCGCGATAGTAGCCGTTAATAGATAGGCTCTAACTATTAAGAGTCCTATACCGAGTACTAGGCTTACGCTCTAGATATAAACCGAGCTCTTTAGCTAGTATATTACTAATAAAGTTGCCTTAGGCGCTATAATCTAGTAAGCCCTTTACCTTTCTAGGTCTATCTAGTCTAGTAAACTCTAAGTCGAGCCTAATTAGCTCCTCGCGAGGCTTCGATACCTTAGAGCCTAGCTCCGTAGCTTGTCTCTATTCCTCTATATATAGAACTTCCCTAGCCGCGACGAGGCGTTCTACGGCGTAGGGCTATCGTTTTCCGACCTCTTCTACTTTAGGACTAGGTAGTCTAGCCGCTTATAGCCCGTCTCCTAGTAGTAGTAGTAGCGAATCTAGTCGTTATTATCGTAGCGGCCCTTAAGATATAGTCCTCGGTCCGAGTTAGACCTTAATAGGCTATTAGGACGCTAATACGGTCCTAAGGGTCGCTTACGGTCTAGCGCCTCCTTATCCGTATTATCTTATATCGTATCGGAGCGTAGGCGGCCTTTCCCTCTCGCTCTATTGCCTTCTACTAGCTTTATATATCTCTATTACTTATACGCCCTATCTTCTGCCTCTATTAGGATAGCTAGGGGCGGTTTAATAAGGCTTAGCCTCTTCTATAGGTCGTCGTAGAGCGTAACCGTAAACGCGTATATCTATTAGGGCTATCTATTCTTACCGATCTCGTCCTACTAGATTTTTATATACTCTATAAGTTCCGATAGGTCCCGGAGGCCCTATTTAGCGTAACGGAGTCGTATATAGGCCCGCTAGGCCCTTTCCTCCGTAGATCCTATTAAGCCTAGTATATATACCTTTATTCCCTCCTAGATAGGTTAAATTGCCCCGAGCGACTTAATATAGCGCTTCTATTTTAACTAATGTTCGTAGTCGATCTATTCCTCGCCGAAGTCTACCTTAGCTAGCTTATTAACGTAGATAGTTAGGTTCCGGCGGAAGATTCTTTCTACTAAGTCGACCTATTATTACTATTCTACTCGGCTCTTGCCCGTAAAGACCGTTAGGTCCCTAGCCTTAGGGATAGTAGTTAAGATTAGTACGATATAGCCCGAAGTAGGCCTAATACTAGTAGCTAGCGCCGTACCGGCCGTAAGTTCTATAATCGTCGTATTCGCCGCGGCGGTCCTAGCCTTAATCGCGGCTAGTCTAGCTCGTTGTTCTACTTTCTTAGCTACTTTCTTAGCTACGAGAATCTGCCTCTCTAGGTCGTCCTTATCCGAGCTAGGATAGTTATTAGCCGGCCTAGCCTAGCCCTCGATAGGCCCGTTACTATCGGGCTAGGCTAGGTCTTTATCTTTATCGTCTTCCGTAGGTATATTGCCCCCCCCCCTTAGGCATATTATTAGGCGTTACTAACTCTTCTAGCTTACCTCTAGACTAGGCGGCTTACTTACTAGCCTTCTTCGAGGTAGGAGCTATTACTAAATAGTTCGTTATACGTTAGAAGATCGATTCGTATATAAGAGTAGGTTATAATACGTAGGCTAAACTATTCTAAGTATAAGATACTCGAATCGATAAAGAAGGGAAGAGAGAGGTTACGAAGAGGCGGTAAAAGCTAGAATAGCCTAGGGTAGGCTAAGCCGGGTACTCCCGGGGCTTAGTACGGCTAGAATATAGTATCCTACGTATAAGTCCTTATAGATAAGAATAAGAGCTAGAAGTAGGAGTTAGACTTAGAGGAATCTAATAATAAGGAGGGAGATTACGTTAATTATAACCCTACTCTAGATACGGACTTTAAAATCTCTAAGGACGTACCTATACTAGATAAATTTAGTAGTAATAAGGATAAGTTATCTAAGTAGTTTACTAACTTATCTCGTAAGTTTAGTATAACTAAGTTCCGCGATATTAGAACTATCTTATATTTTATCTATTCTTACTTAACTAGTAGCGCTTAGAATCTAGTATAATATTATATACTAGATTCTCTTAAGTTACGTAAATCCGATCTTACGACTATATAACCTTTTAAGTTAGCTCGTAAAATACTAGAGTTTATTAATTAGCGATTTAGAGAAATTAATCTAGTTAGTAAGATATAGAATATAATAGATATATTAAAGATAGAAACTAGAGAGAAGTTTAGTACCTTCTTTACTAAGTAGTAGATACTATAAGTATAACTACCTCCTACTAATAATAGTACTACTATTATAAAGGAGAAGTATAATCTCTATAAGAAGCTATCTAATAAGTATAAAGAGAAGCTTAGCTTAGTATCCTATAACGATACTACTAAGCTTTCTAACCTCTACTATTAGCTAGAAGTTAAGTTTAGTCTTCTAGAACTAGAAAAGAAGACTACTAAGAATAAGGATAAGGATAAGGATAAGCCGTCTAATCCTCGTAGTAGTAATCTATATACTAATAGCGCTAATAATATATCTATAATACTAATACCTACTCGAGGCGTAAATAATACGCTTCCTATAGATAGTACTATACTATTAGGCTATTCGCCTTATATAGACTTACCTCTCTATTCTTATAATAAGCGACTAGAAGAATTTAAGAACTTCTCTATTATAACTTAGGAACTATATATCTAGTTAAATACTAAGGATCGCTATCTTTATTACTATCGTTCTAGATATATATTAGATAAAGCAGCCTATCTATTAGATCTATTTAAGCGTCGCTATAAGGCTCCTATAACTACTAACGCTAATACTAATACTAGTAGTAATAGTAATAGTAATAGTAATAGTAAATTAGAAAACGCTTAGTCTATTACTTAAGCGTAATAGGCGATAGACTACTAAGAGTATCGATATCTATTATATTATTATTAAGAATCTATTTATTATATATATATATCCCTTCTATAGAATTAAATACTAATCTATCTACTATTTCTCTATACTTTATAGTAGAAAGTAGAGTTAATAAAAATTATAGGATAGAAGTATATCTTAATAATAGTACTAATTCTTAATTTATTAATACTTCTTATATATAAGAAACTAAACTTATATCTATTTAACTTAAATATCCTTTAAGCCTTAGACTTACTAATAGTAGTAAAGCTAAGAAACTTATTATATACTTCGCTTAGCTAGAACTAGATATTAGTAGATATAAGGAACGGATTAAGTACTATATTACGGACTTAGACTATAATATCGTCCTTAGCTTTAGATAGTATATATACTATAAGTCTAGAAAGAGCTAGAAGTATAGAAGACTCTCGTTCCCTAAGTATTACTTATATAGCTCGATACTATATATCTTAGTCCTAATTATTCGCCCTATATAGTCTCTATCTATATAATCTCCTATTAAGAAGGATATTCTATAAGAGCCTCTTAAAGAGTAGAATATCGATCCTATTAATATTAGTAGCTAAGAGCCTCTACCTCTACTCGATATCTCGGCTAAGTACGTTAGTAAAGCGATAGCTAAAGACGATATCGATTTCGTCGGACTTAGATACTTTAAGTATCTAGTATAGTAGTAAGGTACTATAGTATACGGTTTATAGTTAAATCTAAAGGAAGCTTATTATACGAAGTCCTCTATAGATCTAGTTACTATATATATCCTATTAGTATATACTATAATAATACGGCCTATCTATACTAGAAATATAGTATTTATTTATACTATAATAATTTTAGATCTCGAATATAAAGTCTATAAGAAATATAAGTTACGTAAGTATCTTACTATTAATAATACTACCTCTAGTTAGCTAACGATATATATAATAACTATAGCTAATTATAAGAAGTTTATATAAAAGATAGAACTAGAAAAGGATAATCTCGATAAGATCTTATAGAAGCTATCTAAGAGATATTACTAGTTTATAAAGCTATTTCTCTAATAAGAAGCTAATAGTCTTCTACTATATTAACTAGGTAAGGACTATAAGATAAGATTAAAGGTAGACGCCTAGCCCCTATTTAAGTAGCTATATACTATATCGAATTAAGAAAACGAGGTTATTAAGAAGTAGCTAGATAATTAGCTCGAGAAAGGTAATATTTAGTATAGTAACTTATCCGCCGCCTTACTAGTACTTATCGTATATAAACTAGATAGAGGCCTTTAAATATATATTAACTATAGGGTACTAAACGAGCTAACTATTAAGAGCCGCTATCCTATATCTTTAATATAAGATATACTTAACTAGATTAGTAGGAAATCCTAGTTTACTAAGCTCGATATTATTACTCTCTTTAACCGAATTTAAATAGTAGCTAGCGATAAATAGAAGATCGCCTTTATAATAAGATATAAATAGTTTAAGTATCTCGTTATACTATTCGGCCTCTATAATACTTCTAGTACCTTTTAGTCCTATATTAATAATACGCTCTATAACTATTTTAATAATTTTATATTAGCCTACCTCGATAACGCTCTAGTATTTAGTAATAAGAAGGAAGCCTACTATTAGTATATAGAACGTATCTTTTAGAAACTAATAGATACTAGACTATAACTTAATATTAATAAATACGAGTTCTATATTCGAGAGACTAAGTATCTTAGACTAATTATTAGTAAAAATAGAATTAAAATAGACTAAGTAAAGGTATAAGTAGTATAGGAATAGAATACTCTAGAGAACGTTAAAGATATCTTCTCTTTTCTTAGATTTACTAATTTCTACTAAAGATTTATTTATAAATTCTCTACGATCGCTCTATTTATAACTAGACTAACCTATAAGGATACGAGTTAGTAATAGACTAGAGAATATTAGATAGTATTTAAGAGATTAAAAGAAGCCTTTACTAAGATACCTATCTTAGCTTACTTTATATTAGATAGAGAAATAATCCTAGAGACTAACGCCTCGGATTTCGTTACTACTATAGTCTTATTATAGAGAGATTAATAAGGTATCTTACGTCCTATCTCTTTCCTATCTAAAAAGATAGACCTATAGGAGTATAACTATAATATCTATAATAAAGAGCTCCTTATAATTATTAAAGCTTTTAAAGAATAGTAACCTAAGCTTATCGCTATAGATAGTTCGGAATTTAAAAACTTAGAATATAAAAGATAATCTATATATATTTACTCTAATTATAAGAATCTTAAGTACTTTATATCTACTAAGTAACTTAATTAACGATAAGCTCGCTAGA
Source organism: Pseudocercospora fuligena (assembly GCA_014298035.1). Lineage (NCBI taxonomy): Eukaryota > Fungi > Ascomycota > Dothideomycetes > Mycosphaerellales > Mycosphaerellaceae > Pseudocercospora > Pseudocercospora fuligena. The sequence goes on along the minus strand of JABCIY010000065.1, from coordinate 91,594 downwards.
TAGAATTCTTATCTTAATTCTTCTTTAAGATTATCTATAAGCTAGATATAATAAATATTAAATCTAACCTACTAATAAGACGTACTTAAGATAAATCTATAGAAGGCTCTAAAGATCTATATTTAAAATAATAGCTATAAATACTACTCCTATCTAACCGATTCCTTAATATTACGAGCCTTACTATAGATCTTAAAATAAGTATTACTATAGTACTAGAATATCCTCCTAGATAGGATAGTAAAGTTATAGTAGCTATAAAGCTTATATATAATAATAATATTACTAAAGAGACTATATAGTAGGTTCTAGAAGGTAAACTAGTCTCGCTACTTTAAAACTACTATATAGATAATTATAGAGCTATAGTAATTAGAGGACTAATTTATCTATCTAATTAGTACGATACTTATAGTATATTTATACCTCTAGCGGATAAAGAAGTTACGAACTAAGTTATTAGCGCGTACTATAATATCTCTATAGCTAGCTATACTAGAAAGACTAAAACGTTCGATCTAGTAATTCGTAACTTTATATAGCCTAGAGTTACTTAAGTAGTACGTAACTTCGTATATAAATACTATATCTATAAGTTAACTAAGAGTAATTAGATTTAGTATCTAGATCTTTTATATCTATTATCTATTCTATTCGTACTATAGGATAATATTATAATAGACTTTATAGTATAGCTTCTACTAAGTATTAGAATATACGATAAGTAAATCTATATAAACTTATTAATAGTAACTAACCGATATAGTAAGGAAGCTTATCTAATCCCTATACTCTTAATAGATACTAACTATATTATATATATCTTTATTAAGTACGTCTTTAGATAATACGGCTTACCGTTAACTATTATTTCTAATAGAGATCTATAGTAGGTCTCTACTTTCTAGAGGCGACTCTACTAATTACTAGGAATTTAGTAACGTCTCTCTATAGCCTTTTATCTAGAAACGGATAGTTAATTAGAGAATATAAATAAGGATATAGAGAAATACCTATAAGTATTTATTAACTACGTTTAAGATAACTAGGTAGATTAACTATTATTAGCGGAGTTTACCTATAATAATTATATCTTAGAAAGTACTAAGGTATTACCCTTCTATATAGATACTAGCCGTAATCTATAAAAGGATTTTAATATTAAACTACTAAAGAAGTTACTCCCTACGAAATAATATATATATTATAAGCGAGCCCTTTATAAGTAAGTAAATATATAAAAGCTAGCTTAGCTCGTACTAAGCCTTAGTACCTCTAGATCTCTATTTAAATACTCTATCTCTATAACCTCTTAGCTAGTTATTTATAACTTTATAGATATTCCGAATATAAGATCTCTATTATATTTTACGAACCTTATATTTATAGGATACTACTATATTAGTATTACGTAATCCGCCTATTTAAAAACTATATCTAAAACTCGTATCTATCGAGCTAAGAAGGGCCGATAGGTATAAATAGATTATAAAGTATAATAGAAGCTATAAGGAGTAGTAGGGGCTAAAGTAGGAATAGTAAGTATATTATTATTATCTATAGATTAGAGCTAAACCTAAAAGGTATTAGCTTAGACTAGTTATATAACTATTATTATATAATCTAGTCTACCTTAGTATCCCTTACTAGGTTACTAACTAGACTATATATTCTAATACTCCTACTTAGAATAGTTAGTCTCTAAGGCTAATCCGAATAAATATATATAATTTAGAATTTCAATTAGCTAATTAGATATAGTAGTCTCCTAGTTAGTATAGTATATCTAACTAGTAAGGTTTAATTCCTTAATCTAGAATTAATATAGTAGAATAAATTCTAATAATCTGTTTCTATTATATTCTTTTATCTTTCCTTTTAAACTACTATATCCTACTTATATTTATATTTAGGAAAGATTCTAGGTTAGCTAATTAGGTATAATAGCTTCTAGATTAGTATAGTATATCTAATCTACTAAGTTTAATTCTTAGGCCTAGTATCTTATTTGCTTAACGGCGTTAATCGCCTTTAAGTAGGTACTTTTATTACCTTTTATATAAGTTATAATTGCCTTATAAATTTCTAGAACTATAGCCCTATCTTTAGCTTAGTTAGGCTATTAGCTACTATCTCTTTTATTAGAGTATATTCTACTATAATCTTTCTTTACTACTAAAGATTTCTAATCTTATTAAAGCTAATATTAATATATTTTAATCCCTTATAGGTATAAGTATCTTTAATAAGAATTAAAGCTACCTAGTTATTACCTATAATCTAAATAGATATAATTTTATTTACTATATTAGAATTTCCTTTAATTAGTAGTTAAAATAAATATTCTCCTACTAACTATATATAGTCTATCTCCTTTAGGAGTACTATAAGGAACTAAGATTACTTTATATATATATTTATTACTATATACTTAGCTTCTATAGTTAATATAGTAACTAACTTTTACTTCTTACTTATCTAAGAAACTAGTAATCTATAGAGAAAGAAGATACTTCTAAGGATTAAGACTCTATTAGCTTTATCTATTATATAATTAGAGTCTAAATATCTAATTAGCTTTCCTCCTCCCCTTCTAAATATTAAACCTAGGCTTAGGAATAATCTTAGGTATCTAGCTAGTTTCCTAAGTACTTTTAGGTATCTCTTAGATAGATCTAATATATATAATCTAAGTCTTCTAAGAGCAAAAGTAATATTAGGTCTTATTATAGTTATTAGCTATATCTATATACTATTTTAGCTTTAATACTCTATCTTATTATATCTCTCTTTATCTAAGTTAGATTTCCTTAGACTCTTATAGTTATTAAGAGGTAATAAGGTTAAGTAGACTATTTCTTTAGTTATTCTAAACTTTATAAGGCTTTCCTAGATATAATATTCTTAGTTAAGCTTTAGAGTACTATTCTTTCTATCTCTAGTAAGCTTTATCCTAAGAATTTTAGTTAGTTTACCTAGGTCTTTAATTTTAAATACCTTACCTAGTTCTTTCTTAAACTAAAGAATATCTTCTAGTTTTAGTACTATAATAGGAATATTATCTATATAGGTTAAAACTATTAGGTTCCTACCTTTATAAATAAGTAAGTATAGGTCTACCTCTAATTAGTAAAACCCTATTTTCTCTAGCTTTAAGATATATAGCTTATTCTAGTCTCTTACTACTTATTTTAGGCTATATAAGCTCCTTAGGATTTTTAGAGCTATATCTTATAGGATTTCTACTCCTAGTAAGGGAATTATAAAGATATCTTCCTATAGGATACTTTTAGTAAATATATTATTTATATCTACTTAGTATAATTCTAGGTCTTTCTTATATATAGTAGTTATAAATACTTTAAGTATATTATATCTTACTATTAGTATAAATATCTCTTAAAAATCTACTTTAAATTTCTAGGAAAAACCTCTTATAACTAGTCTTACTTTAAACTTATTAATTACTCTACTAATTAGTCTCTTTATATTAAATACCTATTTTAAGGTAACTAGGTTTACTCCTTTTAGTAGAACTATCTAATCCTAGGTATAGTTACTTCTAAGTATAATTAGCTCTTTCTAGATTATCTCTTCCTATATATAACTCTATTTTAGATCTTATATTACCTCTTAGTAGGTTCTTAGAATTAGAACCTCCTATCTTTATATAATCCCTAGTATAAAAATAGGGAATATAATCTTATAGATATACCCTAGAAGTTCTTCTATCTAGTTTATACTTAGATCTAGGTCTTTTATTATATAGATAAAGGCTCTATAATATTTTACTTTAGGGAGTTCTTTATCCTCTAATTCTCTTAGTCTTTTCTATATAGTTAATCTTATAGTTATACTATAAACTCTTTCTTCTCTTAACCCTTTATTAGAAATTAATCTTCTTCTTTTTAAATTCCCCTTCTAAGCTTAGATATTCTAGTTATCTTACTAAGGTTTCTCTTAGCTCTAATTAGGAGCCTACTATTTTTTATTTTTATTTTCTTCTTCTAGATTAGCTATTATCTAATATTACTTAATATCCTTTAGTAGTAGAGGTAGTTAAATATATAATAGTTTTAGATCTAGTTTCTCCTTTCTTAGTCTACTAACTAGGTTTCTTACTAGGGCTTAGCTTAGCTAGTTAAGTCTAGGAATATTTAAAGTTATATCCCCTCCTTTCTTATTCTTAAACTAGATAGTATTATTATAAGTCCTTATAGCCTTTATATTAGGCTCCTAGAATAGCTATATCTTAGATATATTAGGTATATATCTAATAAATATAGTATTCTTTCCTCTATTTATTAGCTTATCTAATCTTATCCTAATTAGCTAAGATTTAGTATCTATATATATAACTACTTTATATCCCTAAACCTTAAAGTATAATATAGAAGGTCTCTTTCTAGTAAAAGCTTTATTAGGTAAAACTTTAAATCTATTAAAATCTAGCCTATTTAGTAGGGTATTTCTTATAATAGTATAGGTATCTAATACTTCTAGCTAGAATTTAACTAGTATATTTAAATCTTTAAGTATAGCCCTAATATATTCTTTAGATATTAAGATTAACCTTTCTATAACTCTATTTTAGATTAAGTTATATATCTTAGTTATATAGTAGGAGATTCTAGATTCTTTCTCCTACTACTTAAGTAATAAAAGTAATTCCCTTACTCTATTACTTCTTACTACCTAAAGCTAATTCCCTAATTATAGTTTAGCTTTTCTTTTCTATTCTTATAGAGTATCTACTATATCTTCTCTTAATTTTAGTAGACTAGTCTACTTCTTTCTTAAGAAGTTATTAATAATCTTAAGCTACTATTTAAAACTAAGCCTTAAAATAGGTAATAGTCTATAGATATTAATTAAAATAAGAGAGAGCCTAGTAGGCTTCCTCTTAGTCTCCTTACCTCTATATTTCTTTATCTTAGCTAGAGAATATACTCTATAAGGCTAATACTTTATAGGGATAGGAATTTTATCCTTTAGGTTAGTTACTTTATAAAGGTCTCTTACTAGTCCTTCTCTAAAGTATCTAACTCTTCTATACTATAGCTCCTACTAATCCTAGTTAGTCTAAGCTATAAATATATAGGTATTTTTATTTACTAAATCCTAGGGAATATATATATATATAAGTTTATCTAGATCTTAGCTAATTTCTTTAATAAATAGTACTCCTCCTAAAAGCCTTATCTAGATAACTAGCCTTCTATTAGATAAATAAAGTATAAATTTTAGTAGTTAAATACCGAACTACTTACTAAATTAGTTCTAAGAAATAAGATTAACTCTAAGCCTAGATATAAAGAGAATATCTTTTAATATAATCTATTTGCCTTTTCTTCTACCTATTACTATATTCCTAATATATATAGCTATTAAGTAGCTATCCCTAACCTTAATCTACTTTTTCCTCTTAAGAGGCTTTAGATCTCTAAAGAGTAATTCTTAGTTAGTTATATAGGTAGAAGTATAAGAGTTAAGTAGCTATTTAGATAGCTTATACTTATCTTTTGCCTCTATAGTTAAATAAGCTATCTTATTAATATCTTCTTCCTTAGGTAGAGAAGATAATTTAGAGGATATCTCTATATCTTATACTATATAGGCTTTCTTAGAAGATAGCTTCCTAGATCTCTTTTCTAGAGATTATATCTTTAGACTTAGTTTCTTTACTATCTCTTTTAGTTACTCTTTATTAAGTAAAGATCCCCTCCTAGCCCTAAATAGAGATTATTTCTTTACTATTCTATAGCTCTCCTTTAGTTTAATAGCTACTTTTACCTTATCTAGGCTAGGGTATTCCTTAACCTAATACTTCCCTTTATATAGGAAGTATAATAGATCTTTACTACTTCCTACTTAATAACCTCTTTTAGTAAATATAGCTATCCTACTATCTTCTTATAATCTTACTTTATATAACTCTAGGAGTATAAGTATCTAGTTAGGTATTATAGATACTTAGACTAGAATAGTATCTTTTATACTCTAGTACTTAGATAGGAGAGTATCTAGGAGGTATTTTATCTTCCTCTCTAGTTCTTTATAGTAACTCTCCTTTAGGTCTATCTTAGTAATTCTTCTACTAAGATTCCTAAGATATACCTAAGTCTTCCTAATTATCTATTTATCTAATATCTTAAAGATAATATACTCCCTTATAACTACTATAGCGTATATAGTATATACCTTACTATATTTAGACCTTATCTTTATCTAAATATCTATAGTATTCTTATCTTTAAGGATTTCCTCTTAATTATCTTTAGAAAGATAGATAAATATAAGGACTTATACGTAGGATACTATATTCTAGCCGTACTAAGCCCTAGGAGTATCCGGCTTAGCCTATCCTAGGCTATTCTAGCTTTTACCGCCCCTTCGCAACCTCTCTCTTCCCTTCTTTATCGATTCGAGTATCTTATACTTAGGATAGTTTAGCCTACGTATTATAACCTACTCTTATATACGAATCGATCTTTTAACGTATAACGAACTATTTAGTAATAGCTCCTATCTCGAAGAAGGCCGGTAAGTAAGCCGCCTAGCCTAGGGGTAAGCTAGAAGAGTTAGTAACGCCTAATAATATACCTAAGGGGAGGGGTAATATACCTACGGAAGACGATAAAGATAAAGACCTAGCCTAGCCCGATAGTAACGGGCCTATCGAGGACTAGGCTAGGCCGGCTAATAACTATCCTAGCTCGGATAAGGACGACCTAGAGAGGCAGATTCTCGTAGCTAAGAAAGTAGCTAAGAAAGTAGAATAACGAGCTAGACTAGCCGCGATTAAGGCTAGGACCGCCGCGGCGAATACGACGATTATAGAACTTGCGGCCGGTACGGCGCTAGCTACTAGTATTAGGCCTACTTCGGGCTATACCGTACTAATCTTAACTACTATCCCTAAGGCTAGGGACCCGACGGTCTTTACGGGCAAGAGCCGAGTAGAATAGTAATAATAGGTCGACTTAGTAGAAAGAATCTTCCGCCGGAACCTAACTATCTACGTTAATAAGCTAGCTAAGGTAGACTTCGGCGAGGAATAGGTCGACTACGAATATTAGTTAAAATAGAAGCGCTATATTAAGTCGCTCGGGGTAATTCAACCTACCTAGAAGGGAATAAAGGTATATATACTAGACTTAATAGGATCTATAGAGGAAAGGGCCTAGCGGGCCTATATACGACTCCGTTACGCTAAATAGGGCCTCCGGGACCTATCGGAACTTATAGAGTATATAAAAATCTAGTAGGACGAGATCGGTAAGGATAGATAGCCCTAATAGATATACGCGTTTACGGTTACGCTCTACGACGACCTATAGAAGAGGCTAAGCCTTATTAAACCGTCCCTAGCTACCCTAATAGAGGTAGAAGATAGGGCGTATAAGCAATAGAGATATATAAAGCTAGTAGAAGGTAATAGAGCGAAAGGGAAAGGCCGCCTACGCTCCGATACGGTATAAGGTAATACGGATAAGGAGGCGCTAGACTATAAGCGACCCTTAGGACCGTATTAGCGTCCTAATAGCCTATTAAGGTCTAACTCGGACCGAGGACTATATCTTAAGGGCCGCTACGATAATAACGACTAGATTCGCTACTACTACTACTAGGAGACGGGCTATAAGCGGCTAGACTATCCGGTCCTAAAGTAGAAGAGGTCGGAAAACGATAGCCCCGCGCCGTAGAACGCCTCGTCGCGGCCGGGGAAGTTCTATATATAGAGGAATAGAGACAAGCTACGGAGCTAGGCTCTAAGGCATCGAAGCCTCGCGAGGAGCTAATTAGGCTCGACTTAGAGTTTACCGGACTAGATAGGCCTAGGAAGGTAAAGGGCTTACTAGATTATAGCGCCTAAGGCAACTTTATTAGTAATATACTAGCTAAAGAGCTCGGTTTATACCTAGAGCGTAAGCCTAGTACTCGGTATAGAACTCTTAATAGTTAGAGCCTATCTATTAACGGCTACTATCGCGCTAAGTTTCTAGCGCTAGATATAAATAGCTTAGCGAAAGGGTACGTAGATAATTTTACCGCGAGTAGGATTTACGGGTTCGACGTAGTCCTAGGTATATCCTAGTTATCCTAATAGAACCCTACTATCGACTTCTACCGCCGTATAGTAGTATAGAGAAGGCGGAATAGCCGGAAGTAGCGTAAAATAGCCCTCGTTACCGCGGTAACTATATTATAAGACGTACTAGACCCGTTAACTACCCTATACGTAGGGTCGCTAGTATTAAATAACCTAGTATTAACTAGAGGCATCCCGGATCGGTATAGGAAGTACTTAAAGATCTTCTCCGACGAGGATACGTCGTTACTACTAGATTATAGGCTATATAAGTTAAGTATCGACCTAATAGAAGGCAAGTTACCTCTATAGGGTCCGTTATATAACCTCTCGGAGGCAGAATTAGAGGTTCTATAGAAGTACTTAGAGGAGTACCTCGAGAAGGGCTAGATTAGATCTTCGAGGTTACTAATAGGTATAGATATCCTCTTCGCGAAGAAGAAGGACGGTAGCCTACGCCTATACGTCGATTATAGGGCCCTAAACGCTATTACGACTAAGAACCGCTACCCTTTGCCGCTAATCTAGGAGTCCTTAGATAGGTTAGTAGAGTCGAATATATATACTAAGCTTAATATACGTAACGCCTACTATAGGCTCCGTATTAAAGACGGTAATAAGTAGAAAACGGCCTTTAGGACCCGTTATAGCCTCTTTAAGTATATAGTTATCCTATTTAGGCTTATAAATACCCTAGGGACCTTCTAGGTATATATTAATAGTACTCTATTAGACCTAATCGACGTATTCTACGTCGTATACCTCGACGATATACTAATCTTCTCTAAAGATAAGGAAGAATATAAATAATACGTCTCTACGGTCCTCGAGCGCCTCGAACGGTATAAGCTCTACTATAAACTATCTAAGTACGAGTTCTATACGGACTTAGTATCCTTTCTAGGATATAAGGTTAGCCTATAAGGAGTAGAGATAGAGCTAGACCGGATAGAAACTATACGTAACTAGCTAGTACCTAAATTAGTATACGATATTCGGGTATTTATTAGCTTCGCTAACTACTACCGCCGCTTTATTAAGGGCTTCTCCCGTATTACGGGTCCCCTAAACCGTTTAACGGAGAGAGGGCCTAATATAGCCTAGGGTAGCTATAAGTAACGTAAGGAGGAGTCCCGAGAGATCCGTATTCCTCCTAACGCGCTTAAGTCGTTTAAACTTTTAAAGGAAGCTTTCTACTCGGCGCCTATACTAAAGTACTTCGACCTAGAAAGGCCTATACGTATCGAGACTAATATATCCGGATACGTAGTATCGGGCATTCTATACTAATAGTATAAGTTTAAGGCTAAAATATAGTAGTTCCCGGTTGCCTACTTCTCGAGGAAGATAAATACGATAGAGCGGAACTATAATACGTACGATATCGAACTATTAGCGATAGTCGAAATATTTAAGTATTATCGATACTACCTTAAGGGTATAAGATACCGAGTCGAGCTAATATCGGACTATAATAACCTATAATAGTTTATAACGACTAAAGCCCTATTAAGGCGTTAAGTAAGATAGGTAGAATAGCTCTCTATATTCGACTTTAATATTACGTATATCCTAGGAAAGCTTAATAGCGTAGTAGATATAGCGAGTAGGAGGCTAGACTATATAGACGTTAACTACTCTAGCCGCTAGGTAGCCTAAGAAGACTTAGAACCGGTACTAAAAGCCTTATAGGCCTAGTTAGGGCTAGGAGCCCTAATAATAGACGGGAGTATCGCTACTAATATTATAAAGACGGTAGCGGAACCGGAAGGATCCTTTAAATATATCTCGGTAACGTAAATAGAGGCGGAGGACGAGACCGATATCCTCTAAAGGATTTAAGTAGCCTAGTAAGAAGATCCGATAGCTTAGCGGATCTATAAGGCAATCGAAGATCGGTAGAAGGACCTCTAGCTAACGAGATAGGAGGATAGGAGTAGTATACTATAGCTTAACGAGCGAATCTATATACTAGTAGGGTTATATAGACTCGAGGTACTCCGAACCTACTACGACGATCCTCTAGCGGGCTATTTCGGGTTTAAAAGGACTATAGAACTAGTATAGAGAGCGTACGACTAGCCCGGAACTCGGCGATATATTAAGGACTATACTAAGAGCTATAAGGCGTATAGGCGAGCGAAGCCTAGGCATTACAAACTATATAGGGAACTCTATACGGAACCCCCGTCGGAGGCACCTTAGGAGGATCTAATACTCGACTTCGTTATAGACCTCCCGCCGAGCGCCTACCTAGACTAGGTATACGACTCTATCCTAGTAATCGTAGATAGATTCTCTAAAATAGCCTATTATATCCTAGTTAGGAAGGATATCTTAGCGGAAGGCCTCGCTAATACCTTCCTTAGGGAGGTTATATATCTATATAGTATACCGAAGTCAATTACTTTAGATAGAGGGCCAATTCTAATATCTAAGTACTAGAGCTCCTTTTACTACTACCTCGGTATACGTAGAGCCCTTAGTATAGCCTATTACCCTTAAACCGACGGCTAGACTAAACGTTAGAACTAAACGATAGAGTAGTACCTTCGAGTATACTATTACTACGAGTAGGATAACTAGACGAAGCTACTTAGTATAGCGGAGTTCGCGTATAACGACTTAAGCTACTCCTTAATAGGGGCAACTCTATTCTAAGTATACTAAGTTCGGGACCTACTAAGCGCGAGATAGCCCGAACTAGCCTAGAAGAGTAGTAACTCGGCCGACGCGGAGTAGCTCGCTAATCGAGTAATAGAAACGTAGCTTACCCTAAAGTAGAGGCTACTAAAAGCTAAGGAGGACTAAGTAAAGTACTACGACCGTTACTATATACTAAAGAAGTACGCGGTAGGGGATATAGTATACCTATCTATCCGAAACCTTACTACCGATAGGGCTTCGAAGAAGCTCGACTATAAGTATATAGGCCTATACCGGGTTTCAAAGATCGTTAGCGACGTAGTATATACCCTAGAACTACTAAAGACGATATTAATATACCCGACGTTCTATATCTCCCTATTCGAGCTATACGAGGAGGTAGATAAGTCGGTAAGGGCCTAGGACGATCTAGAAGAGCCTATTCTAAGCAACCTAGATATCTATATAGTTAAGAAGATTAAGGGATAGGACCGCGACGAGGACGGAAGGTAGATTTATAGGGTATCCTAGTAAGGATATAATTCCGAAGAGGATACCTAGAAGTATACCGAGGATATTAGCGGTTCGGCGATACGCGCCTATAGAAGATCGATTAGATAGGATATAAAAAGACGCCGAGGGCGTTAATAGGCTAAACTAGGCTAGATTAGGCTAGTATAGGTAGGTAGAGACATCTATAGGACTTAGAAGGATTTTTATAGTATAATAAACTAGAAAGAGGGATTAGAAGTCTTATTAGGTATATTTAGGTACTATTAACCGAGATATCTTCCTAGACGCTATACTAAAGGGGCTAAAAGAGGGCCAAAATAGGCTAGACTAGCCCTATAGAACCTATAATAAGTACAAATAGGCTACTAAACGTCCTCCTCGGCGTTAATCTCGTTAGAAGAGACCTTAACGTCCTCTAATATACCGGAGAGGGCGCGAGAGAGGGTACTTGGCCTAGTTACGGCCGCAACGGTAGCCTTAACGTTATAGAGGGCCGTACCGAGGATCTTAATACGCTAGGATAGGTTAGAATAGGCCAAACTAGGGCAAAATAGACTAAGCTTATCTCGCGTAGGGCCGTAGCGCTACTAGCGATACTAGGAGGGGCTAATATACGCTTCTTTCTCTACGAACTAGTAGGAGTTAGGGGAAGACTCTTATTATTATCGTCTACCTTACGCTACAATACGGTTAGCTAGGCTAAAGTAGGCTAAGATAGGCCTATATACCTTAGAACTATAGTCGGCGCGGATACGCTTAGCTATAAGTAGGCTAGTCTCGGACGGCTTAGAGGTATCTATATATAAGTATAGGCTATCCTTACTAGTAAAGGAGAGGTATTTACTATAAAGGGTTAGTATAGACTAGAATAGGCTAAGCTAGGTATATATACTATCTAATTATATTATAGAGCTCCTTAGCGGCCTCTTATACGGTCTCTAAGGTACCTTCCTTAGGATTATAGATAATAGCGAGGAGGCGGGCGGTATTAAAGGCGTTAATACGGGCTTAGTAGGTCTACGGGAACTATAATAGGTTAGAATAGGCTAAAATAGGCTAAGATAGGTATATTTACCTCGAAGTACTCCCTATTAGTATAGCTAAAGTAGGTATAGTATTTTATATAGAACTTTAGGCTATCGATATCCTTATACTTATCGTTCTAGGGGTTCGCTATCTTGCAAAAGTCCTAGATAGATTAGAATAGGCTAAAATAGGATATTTTAGGGTAGAGCTATACCTTAAGTAGCTTAACTATAGCGATATTAGCCGGAGCGACGTAGTTAACGTATAGATTGCCGTTATAGGCGCCGGTATCGGCCTACTACTTACGCTACTTAGCCGCTATAGTATAGATTAGCGCGAAATAGGCTAAAATGGGTCTAGCTAGGGTAGGAGAGGCGTGCGATAGCGATAGAGGGGACTTACTACGCTACGTTAGCGTATACTAGTCTAGAATAGGCTAGTATAGGCATTTCTACCTATACTACTAAAAATAGTATTTCTAGCTTACCTTGTTTATTAAGTTTATAGAAAGGAATTTGAATTAGCGGAAGAACTACTCGTATCCCTTACTTCCGCGATTAGTACTTAAATCTACGCTATACTAAAAAATATAGTCGGCTATACTTTATATAAAAAACCTAGAAAGTAACGATATAGGTAAACCTTAGATCTTAAGGATAATAATCCCTAGGAGGGGGGTAGTTATAAGGACTTATACGTAGGATACTATATTCTAGCCGTACTAAGCCCCGGGAGTATCCGGCTTAGCCTACTCTAGGCTATTCTAGCTTTTACCGCCCCTTCGCAACCTCTCTCTTCCCTTCTTTATCGATTCGAGTATCTTATACTTAGGATAGTTTAGCCTACGTATTATAACCTACTCTTATATTATCCTTCTTAGCTCTATCCTTCCGATTCTTTTTTCCTTTCTTTTTCTTATTATTATTATCTAATAAGTCCTTATCGTTACTTAGTAGATTACCTCTATTTCTAGTAAGATCGATAGGCTTCTTCTTATTACTATTATTCTACTTCTATAGGGATTAGAAGTATAATCGTAATAGTTCTCCTTATATATAGTATTTATATTAGAAGAATAATCGAGAAACGGAAGAGTATCGGTCTTATAAGCGATCTAAGCGACTATACTTAGCTTATTCGAGTTCTTATTAGAGGATAGAGATATACTCTTATAAAGCCTTTATATCTTTAGTTATAGATAAGTCTTTATTAGGAAGAGTAGCTTTAATTTCCTTAATATAAAAGAGCGCTTCTTTTAGTTTATTCTCGTTTTCCTTATTAAAGCTATAGTACTATATCGTATACTTCTTATACTTTTTAATATCTACTATAGTATTCTATAGCTATTATTCTAAATCTATAGCTTTCTAAGATATAGTAGTAAGATCGTCTTTAAGCTTCTATAATATCTTTACTAAATACTTTAGCTTACTATTAGTCTCTTTATACTTATATATATTAAGGTTATTAGCTTCCTATAAGACTCTAATTATATTAATCGCTTCGCGAAAATTAAACTCGAGTTATTATAAGATATAGTAGATTAAGTTAGAATTAGAGTCGATAATATTCTTAAGCTTACTAGAGTCGATATTATAGATCTTATTAAGTAGGAATCGTATAGTCGTAGGTTTAGATTACTTATCTAGTACCTTAAAGTCGATAGATACCTCCTAGAGTCTAGTATTTTTATTTCTCTTATAATAGGACTCGCTTAGTATTCCTATAAGGTCTAATATATTTAGAAGTTCTAGATATATTATATCTCTTTTACTAGTCTTAGAGAGTTTATTAAGGATATCTTATTATTTAGTTACGTACTTATTAGGCGCTATACTATCTATATTCTAGATTTTAGTATCTATAGAGGTAAATAGAATTAAGTCGCGTATAAGGCGAGGGCGCCGTACTACTAGTAGATTATTCGCTTCTTATATTATATTTAAAGAAGAAAAGAAAAAGAGTATTATACTCTACTTACTATTATACTATACTAGCGACTTCGTTTACTTCGCGTACTACGATATAAGAGAAGCGGCGTACTATAGCTTTAGAGACGCGTACTACGTCTATCGAGTTAGATACTATACTAGTATTATTAGAAATAGAAGTTATATACTATAAGAGGATCGACGCGTACTATACCGATAGATACTATACTAGTATCTAATAGTATTATACTAATACTACGACTTCGACGTAATATAATAGAAACTAATTATATTAGGTAGATATAAGACGTCGAAGTACTAAGCTAAGAGAAGTATAAGGAAGGATACGAATAAATAGAGCGAGATTCTACTAAGATATAGGCCGAGCCGTCTAGATCCTTTATATACGTTTAGTAAATATTCTCGATCTATAATACTAGATAGACTATAAGATTAACGTAGTTATACTAGCTATATTTATAGTCTTTATATAGAGCCTAACTAGATCTATAGTCCTTATAATAGCGCTTTATATAGTAGAATATCTATAACTTAATCTAGAGTATAGTATTAGTAAAGTTATATAGATCGTAATATTATTATTATAATAGTCTTCTATCTATTAAAAAATAGTAATCTTTACTAAGCTAGAAGCTATCTATTTATACTTAGATAACGTTACTTTATTTCTATTAAAAGTAACGAGAAGGGTATATATAGTACTAATTATATACGAAGCCTACTATAAACCTACCTTAGTAGCGTAGATTTAGACTATTATTTACTTTATTCGTAGCCTCTTCTACTTCTATTTATTTAGTATCTTCTATAATAAGACTTTAGCTAAGTTAGATATAGAATAAGCGCTAGTTAATAAGATATTCGTCTCTTATAGATATAAAGTTATAGTATAGGAGATATATATTAATTATAGCTAAGTCTAGTAAGAAGTAGAATAATAGATACTATAGCTTTAAAGAATAGTATTATATAGTATAATAACTTCTTAGCTAATCGTAAATATTAACTCTATCTATCTTATTATTATATAGTATAGCCTAGGTAGGAATATAGTATAGTTAGTTAGCGATAATCTAGTAAGGGCGTACGTACTTAGTAATAAAGTCGTTCGTAGCCTTTAGCTAGCGTCTATATCTCTAGACTCGCTAGTACGGTTAATAGCTAGTTATAAGTACTTAGATAAGGTTTCGATTTTACTATAGTATAGTAGCGACGTTATAATAATATCTAACTATTAGAATATCGAATACGAAGCGTATTAACTTACGATTAAGTACTATCGCTTCGTAGATAGTTTTTAGGAATAGATACTAATCCTACTTTAATACTACTTTACTATCCTTATAGAACTATATCTTATAGAATATAGCGCCCTACTATAGCTAGGATTTAGAGCTAGTACGTACTATATCTATCGCCGCGATACTATAATATTATAGGACTCGAAATAGTAGAATATTATTAAATAAGTTATCTATATAATAATAGAAGAAGTAAGTTAAGTATAGGAGCTATAGTAAGAGCTAAAGAATAGTCTAGCTAAGCGAGCTTAGAGAGCTAATAAGATTAATTACTATTAGATCCTAAAGTTAGTTAAACTATATATAAGAGGATATTAAATTTAGTAGTTACTTACTTTCTTCTATTTTATTATTACTATTAATAATATCTACTCGAGCTATCTTCTTTATCCGACGTCGTTTAGTAGTAGGACCGTCGTTACTATTTTTACTAGTATCTATACTACTATTTCTATCTTTACTACGAGTCTAGTATACTATCTTAGCCCTTAATAGGAACGACTTCTTCTACTCTAACTTAGTTAGCTAAATTAGTACTTCTACTAGATCTTTCTACTATTCTATACTATTAATAACCTTAAACCTCTATTATTTCTTTAGTAATAAGAATAAGAAGTTATATAGATATCTATACTTATAGAGAGCGAGAATATAGAAGCTAATTAGTATTAGTTTACTCTTTATTATTATAATATAGTAAGAACGCCTATAAAACCGTATTATTACTTTATCTATACTAATACTAGTCGTAGGTATAATATACTTCTTAAAAGCCTTCCTTAATATATTAGTAAGGTTAACTATCTATTTCTATAGTAGAAAGCCGCTATTCTTCTCGATAGGCTCGCTAAACTATAGAGTAGCTTTAATCTATCGAAATTAGTAATTACTTATAAATTTAGCGATATTATAAGTAGGCTAGTATCTATTAGATCTCTAGTAATTATTCTTATCGTTTATTTATATAGCTAATATATATTATTAGACTAATAAAAATTCTAATCTCTCTAGTAGTAACTAGCTTCTATTTCTAACCTAAAACCTATATCTTCTTATAATCGTTTATAACTCTCTTAAACTTAGATTTCTACTTAGTATACTAGTTAGTATATAATACTATTATTTAGTAGATAAGAGACGGCTATATTATATTAAACTACTTTAGTAGTAAACGCTAGGCTCTAAGATCGTTAGTTAATAGTATTCGAGAGTTACGATCTATATATAAATCTTTACTATCTATATTCTTAAATATCTCCTTAATTAGTAGCTATATCTATCTCTTATATTTAATACCTTCTAATAGACTATAAGAGCTAGGCTTCTAAGACTTAGGTTAGACGATATCTAGCTTCTCGTTTAATATCTCGTAGATATACTTCTATCTACTAAGACTATTAAATATAATAGGAGCCTTAATATTCTTATTTACTATAGGTTTTTTAGTCTCTATAGAAGCCTAGAAGAACGACTTTACTATTATCTTATAGATCTATTAAGAAGATAAGAACTTAGTATCTATTATAATATTATCCTTACTATCTAGAAATATATAATTAGGATTAATATTATTTTTAAATAGACTCTTAGTATTATATATTATATTAGTATAATTATATAGCTTATAATTAAGTAGATCTATAATATCTATAGTAAATAATAATACTTTAACGGCTTAAATAACGGTCTATACTAATAAATATAGGTATTATAAGTAATAGTAATATAGAAACTAAGATTAGATAATTCTAGGTTCTAATAGCTAAGATATAAATAGAGGATTAAACTCTATACTAAATTTAGATAGATAGCGCGATTAGACTTCCTAGTACCTACTACTAACCTTCTAGTTATATCTATCTACGAGTTTTTAAAGAGATCTAGACGCTATATAATAAGGGGCTAATAGATATCTAAAGCTTTATTATATCCTAGTAATCTCTATATCCTAGCGATTTTATAGGTAAATTTAATAGAAAATATTAGCCTAAGGCAGGATTTCTAAGCGTAGCCTATACTCCCTCGGTCCCCTCGGTTACGGCTACTACGTTCTTTAAAAGAAATAGTCCTAGGGGTAGCACAACGAGGGCTCCGGCACCGACACCCCTCCGCTAAGCGGGCGGCGGGTCGTCGTACCTCCTCCCCAACCACCCTTCCAGGCCGCGAGGGGGGCCCCTCGGTGCCTTCGAGTATATACGTTTGGTAGAGAGTGTTAGTCAGCTGGGGTGCGTAGATTGCTGGGGTGCGACAAAGCTTTGAGCCTAATGGACGAGGCTCTTCGCGTGGCGTCGATGGCACTGTACCAAAGATGGGAAGGACGGGCAGTATAGAGTTCGACGATCAATATGCTCCGCAAACCTCGGCCTTCTTCTGGTCGCCTTCTCTACCTTTGCAGTGCGCTGCGAGCATCAAGACGCGTTCTCCCATTCAGACAATGAATCTTAGCCGGTAGTAACAGTATTGTCGACACGATGTCGAGAATGGAGAGCTTAATGGATTGGCTCGATGGGCCTCGGGCCAATCGAGTCGAGTGGGAGAGTCGTGATGTCTTCGTCGCAGAGAAACCGGCGGTCACAACGACAACAGTTAAGAAAAGGCGCGAAACTGCATGGCTGGATGGCCTGCGAGGCATCGCCGCATTTCTCGTGGTATTGCACCACGTTCAGCCTGGCGTCATCTACCTAGGGAACTGTTACAACACGAAAATTAAGATTGGCAAAGAAGTGCTATGGCTCCATACGCCAGCGGCCTTGCCAGTCATCAGGCTTTTCTTCACGGGTGGATCGATCGCTGTAGAAGTGTTCTTCTTCATCTCAGGTGAGTCACAGGCACGGCCACATAGGCGTTAGATGAATTGGCATGGGAAAGCACTCACTGACAGCGACACACCTTAACAGGCTATGTAGTGCCACGCCGGCTCGTAGTCTTGCTTCATCAAGGACGACAGGCGGAATTTATCGACGCTTTGAACTCGGCTGTAATCCGTAGACCTGCTCGACTGTTCATTCCAGCTATGGCAACGACATTCCTGACGGTCGTGTTCTTTTACATCACTGGTATCGAACCTCCATGGCCTCCATCGCTGTCTCCCAGTAACATCTTCCAAGCATGCCTTTACTGGATGTTGGACTGCTTTCAGCTGACCAACTACTTCGACGCGTTCACTTCTGATTACAGCAGAATTCTGTGGACAGTGGTTGTGGAGTTCAAGGGTAGCATGGCGCTCTTTATGTGGCTATTCGCAATACATCAGTTCAGGGCGCAATCGAGGGTTTGGCTCACACTTGGGCTGACTTTGTACCTCGTGTTCTTCACCATCAGTAAGTCGAGCTGACAGTGCAGTGTCAAAGCTATGGCAGAGCTAATAGCTGGACCTTCTCTAGGGACCGAATTTGCGGCATTCTTCGCAGGACTCGTCACATCGGAAATAGATCTACTGAATGCTTCGGAACAACGAGTATGGATCCCGGTCTGGACGGAGCTTTGCGAGTTTCTATCCACACGTAAGCTACTACGATCAATCATCCTGCATTTGGCCTTTATCGTAGCGCTCTTCTTCGCAAGTACACCGATCCTCAAATCCGATATGAGCAGTAGCAAAGCCATCGAGACCTGCGACACATGGCCGAAGTTCACATGGTATCTCGTTCCCTGGCAGTACTGGAAATCGTGGCCGATGGGATTTCAGCGGGACTTTTGGTAAGACCTGAACACTATCTGGCTGGCAGTCGAAATATGCATTAATCTGATAATGAATAGGTATTTCTGGAGTTCGTGGCTCTTCATTCTCACCTGCAAGGAGATCGAGTGGCTCAAAAGTTTACTAGAGGGCCGACTTCCACAATGTCAGTTTTGAACACCCTTAAATAATGCATACCCACTAAATCCTTCTAGATCTCGGCAAGAATTCGTTCTCGCTCTACCTCACCCACTCTATCATCACAACGACTTTGACGAAAAGTATCCTCCTTCTCACTGGCTTCGCCTGGCTCCGTGGGCCCAAACCACAATGGCCCTTCGCTCAAATACCTGTGGGTGCATGGAATCATGGAATCACGTCAAAGAACGTTGGTCCTGATGGATTCCGACCGGCCGAGCTATTCAACGTCTTTGCGAGTCTGATACCCATTTTCTTCCTGGCAGAATTTGGAACCAGAATCTTCGATGAGCCGAGTGTTTGGATCGCAGAATGGATATGGGAGAAATCGAAAGGTTTGAGATAGGTATGATTTGCACGATGAAATGCTTTAAAATGACGTCCAAAGTCCCAGTTTCACACTTCCCACAATCGCAACGAGCTCAAGTAAGCGACGGGCGTTGTTGTCTAGTCAGATTACCGCAAAGCGAGTTCCTTGTGGGCACTTTTTGAGCAAGCAACACTGCTGGTGATAGATGGCATCCCTGCACTCTCGCATTGGATGCATGATAATGCTTCGCGATAGGCGAACGGCCTCGGGCACAGTGCCAGGCTGTATGCCTGCAAGCTGGAGCTTCAACACTTTTGCAGCCGATCAGCTTCACAACTCTATCGAAGCACGACAGCGACAAAAATCGATGCGTAACACGGCTAGGTGACTACAATTCTGACACCTGAAATCGAAGCCGAGAATAGGACAGTCCATACATCATGACTCGCAAGCAAATCAAGATCTGCTTTCTCGAGATAAGCAATGTTGGTGGGTATATGGCGTCTGGACAATGGAGGTAGGCAGTAGATTCAAATTAGCATTGCTCGCTGGACACTGCTAATGGGTATCCCATCTTTGCAGACGCGAGGACGACACATCTCTGACGAAAGACACATTGAAATACTATACAGACCTCGCGAAGCTCGCAGAACGAGGAAAGGTCTCAGCCATCTTCTTCGCGGACTGGTTCGTAGGCTTTGATGTCTACGGCGGAAGCCTTGACACCATGCTACGTGCAGGTCATCAAGTCGCTCATCTGGATCCATCAATCCTAATCTCAGCCATGGCAGCCGTAACCAATAGCGTATCATTTGCTGTGACAAAGTCAACTACCTACGAGAACCCTTACATGGTAGCAAGACAATTTTCCTCTCTGGATCACATCACTGGTGGACGGTGCGCGTGGAACATTGTGACTAGCTTCACAGAAAGCAGTGCTCAAGCGGTTGGACACGATACCATCATGCCTCATGACGAACGTTATGCCAAAGCAGACGAGTTCATGGACGTTGTATACAAGTAAGTCATCAACACACAAATCAAGTCCCGTTCCACTAACCATCCTAACAACAGGCTCTGGGAATCCTCCTGGGCTCCAGGATCAGTAGTCTTGAACAAGGAGACTGGCCTGGCTTTCGACCCATCAAAAATCAAAAAGATCCACCACAAAGGCCAATACTTCCAAACATCCGCCCGCTCCCAAGTCCACCCATCACCCCAACGCACACCCGTCCTCTTCCAAGCCGGAACCTCAAAGACCGGCTCCGCCTTCGCTGCCAAACACGCCGAAGCAATCTTCCTAACCCTGATTTCTCCCGCCCAAGCTTCAAAAACCATCTCAGAAATCCGCGCCGCAGCAAAATCACAAGGACGAGATCCAACCAGCATAAAATTCTTCCCCTGCATAATGCCAATAATCGGAAGAACGAAAGAAGAGGCAGAAGCTAAGTACAGGAAAGCAATAGAATTCGCAGATCCCGTCGCAGGTTTAGCGCAATTCTCTGGATATACGGGAATCGATCTCGAACCTTTTCCTCTTGATGAGCCGGTTGATTTTAGTAAGGCTAGTCAGGCTATGGCTATCCAAGCAGTTTTCAAAACTCTCGAAAGCAGTACGAACGATTTTGGGCCCTGGACACCTAGAAAATTGGGTATGAGAATGGCTTTGGGAGGTTTACATCCTTGTCCTGTTGGGACTGCGGAGGAAGTTGCGGATGTTTTCGAAGAGTGGGTGGAGGAGGCTGATGTTGATGGGTTTAATATTGGTGCTGTTACGAATCCGGGGAGTTGGGAGGATGTGGTGGATTTACTTGTGCCTGAATTGCAGAAGAGGGGATTGTATTGGATGGATTCTGATGTTCCTGGAGGAACTTTTAGGGAGAATTTGCTTGGGAGGAAGGAGTTGAGGGAAGATCATTATGGGTATTCTTTTAAGGTGGATAGAGGTGGTGGTGTGATTGATGGAAGCAGTCTGACTTCAGAACTCGTTGCCGATGCGAATGGGACATTTAGCGTGTAGTGAGTTGCTGTCGCAGCTGGACGTCGTAGACACTCCATCTTCGTGTCAGGCTGATGTCCACAATTGTGTCGAATTTCTGATGATCACCACCAATATCTTGATGCTTTCCCTGAGCGCGCGATACCACAGCAGATCTTTGTCGATCTCTCTGGTCGTGATGAGCAGCAGATCAACCAGGCTTGCGTAAGAATACCCTTCAGATCCCTTACTGGCTTGCCAACCATTCCGTAGATTGCTGAAAGACTCATAGTTGAGGTTCGAGATGCTTCTCAGTCGGTCCAATTAGTAGGCGAGCCTGGGTCTTCTGCTGAATCTGCTTTCCGAAGCAATACAATTCTCTCATGGTGACTTACCAAAAGCTACGGCAGCCGCATTGAAGGCACAATGGCTGGCAGTCTGTTCGATCGACTTGCTTACGCACCTGGACCCTTTGATCGTCCTCACGCAAAAAGTCCATACTATGCAGGAACAGTCTCGCCATCATCCCTGAATCATGTCCCACACGTGTGACCGTTCCTGACTCGCATGAGAGGGACCCGATTCCAATTCTTCGGGCAGCAATTGGTCACCATTGCACAGAACGCTTCCAAATGATTGGTCTGATTAGACAGGAGTACATTAGACTGGTATCTACATTCAGGGTATCTCTGCAAAAAAAAAAGGCTTTGGTCGCGGTAAGTGGTGGTGGTGATGTGTCGTTCCGCGCACGGCGAGATCCAAATTGTTCTAGCCAAATTCACTTCGCGGTCTCCTCGTCCTCCTCATCATGCTCAGAAGCAGAAGTCAATCGCTTGAGCCCGAGAGCCTCGAAGCTCGGGGTATAAAGCAGGAAGCAATGCGAGATTTGTGCTCGATAGCCAGCATGTGCGCCCGAAGGGAAAGTTGGGCTGCGGTTGCTGACTTCGCATCGTGTTTGCTGGATCGTGCATGCATCGCCGTAAGAAAGTAGTAGAATGAGTTCCTCCAAGCGCCGCGCTATGCCCATGGTTTTCCGTTAGAGTCGTGTCGTGACAGATTCGTCAAAGTCTGGTTTCAGCCTCGAGGGTCGGGGAATGGATTTTGAGGCCCTGTGCCGTCTGTTGAGTCGCCCTCGATCGTCTTCTTCCAATGTTGAGGAAGACAGATGCAGACGAGAGGGAATGCCTTGACTTCTCCCTCGTCAGTGTGGTCTTGAGGAGGCGCTTCGCTGAGGCCACTATCCCGTGCGACTTTGTCTTCCGGCCGCCAGTCATCGGCTCTCTGCCTGACACGAACTCCAGTGGCCCATCCATCATCCCAGATGCCTATTACTTTGATCATGTCTCCGCGCTCAAGCTGGAACTCATCAGCGGCACGTGGTTCATACGCCCATAATGTCGACACCAAGTCTCCTGGGCGGATCTCATCTTGTGAGTAGTAGTCTTTGAAGAAGTTGAGTTGCTCGCTCTGCCCTTGTGATTCTGGAGAGGTGTATTCCGCTCCAGAGCTGGGCGACGTGTCTGCAACCCCGGCTGCTCCAATCGCAAGCTGAGACCCACTCGAGAGCGAGCCACTACGCTTCGGAGGTGGCGCCAGCTGTTCTGGCGCATCGTCCTCTGACATGTCTTTGGTATAGCCCATCGCGTAGGGCACGTTGTGATCCGAGCTGCTTGAGCCTTCCAAAGCCGACATTCGTGCCACTCGCCCACCTGGCAAGACAGCCAGGCCTGCGCGCTCTTGTCCGTCTCTTGTCCCGTCGTTGAATGCCATTTGCGGCGATCGTCCAGTCGATGGTTGGTTGAAGACACTAGTAGCTGGACTAGAGTTTCTATGTCTTCTCAACAGCAAGCATCCTGCTATGATCAGAGCAAGGAGAGCCAGCGCGCCCAGGATTGATCCAACGACGATTCCTGCTATCTGGCCACCGCTAAGACCATTATCGTTGTTCCCTGAAGACTGCCCTGCACCTGCAGTGGGCCTGCCGGTCGCGGAAGCAGTGACGGTGACAGGCTGTAGCGAGGCAGATGCTATAATCGGAAGCGTTACGCCGTCACATCGGTCGGTGGTGTTGGAGAAGACGCAGCAGGAATCTGTTGCGTTCGGCGAGCTGGCTGAGCAGTACGAGCACAGACCAGACAGATTGTCGGTAAATCCGCAGTTCTCTCCCTGGTTCTCAACGGCTTCTATGCATGAACCTGTTATGGAACTAGCAGGCAAGGCGCAATTGGTGAAGTCGGCGCGGATTTGGGTGAGAGCGTTGTTGCCAGCGGTCCCACAAATGTTACTAGCAGTGATCTCCTGCTCGCTCTGAGCGTACTCGGCGCAGCTGTCTGCGCAGAGTGGTCGTGTTGCATCACCAGTCAAGCCACAAGCATCGATCGAGTTCTGCACGATGGCATTGCACAAGACACTGGTGGTGTATCGCGCGTAAAAGTCTGTGGTGTTATCCAAATTCACATTAGAACAGCCTATTAGTTGTTGGTATCTGTCCCTAGTCAGCGGGGTAGTCAATGGCTATCAACATGCTGGGCACACAAACCGTAATTGTGTAAAATCGCCAGCGATATAGTTCTGGATACCAGTGTCGAACGATGCTGTGTCTGAGACATTTTGTAAAAACGGGAATAGCCCAGTCAGGTTGGTGTCAGTGGATATGGAGGCCGCACTGAAAGCCGGACACGCTGAAGAATCGGCCAGAGAAACACAATTCTGTGCCATGGTAGTCGGTATACTGCTCGCAAGCAATGCGCATAGTGCAAACTGGGGAGAGATGTTGGTAGATTTTCGTTTCCTCCTGTCAGAGTGGCGATGTGATGTACATGTGGATGTCGGCTCTAGATCTGCAGATAGCGAATGCGGACTGTGTTGATGCCCGGAGCTTGACTCGCGGGCCGGCGCGCTGATGTGGTTCCGATCGCCATTGGCGCGACGGTCAGCACCTTTTCTGCTCATTCTTCGCTTCAAACGACGGATGGCCGTATCTTGGTCGGACGCAGGGTCGATGGAGTCACTCGGGCGAGCGAAGGCCCTGAGCTCCCTCGGAATGCCGTGCTGCAGGTGTGTTGTTCCTGAAAGCTTCTCCTCACGAGCCGAGGACAGACGCGTAGCGGTGTGTTCGCATGCTTCGATGTTCGGCGAATTGCGGTGGTGCTGTTGGTGCTGCAAACGAGTGACTGGAGTTGGAATACACCGTGACTTCACCGCGAACTTTGCGACTCTGGTGAAGAAGGCACAAGTGAGGTCGGATCTCGTGGAGCGTGAGAGAGCAGCAACGAGAAGCTTTGGTAAATTGGTAAATTGCAGTGATCCTTGCCTCGCATGCGCTGTTCCCATTCGCCAATGCCGCCAGCTCAACGCTCCGCGCCGGCGCCGTTGTGCTCGAGGAAATGAATCTCTGGTTGATCGTTGTCGGCCTACCAACATGAAACACCACGCAAAAGGAAGACAACATGAAATTTTGCAGGAAGAACTGAGTATTATACAGACCTGAGCGCACGCTGCCTTGCTTGGTGAAGATGTCCGAAACTGCATCGAGACGCAAGGACATGATTTATTATAAAACTCACTGTGCCCGTTCCTGTTGTGCTTGGACCCGCCGTTTGACATGGTTTCAAGCGCCCAGCCACGCTACACCAATTCCCGTGTCTATTCCGGCACTCCTGGTCCAGGTACGAGCAGGGATGCGAGGCCTGCTTGTGTTGTTGGACACCAAAAATACGCGTCCAAATGCCCTTTCGAAGCATCTTCACGACAAAGAGAAAGTGGACATGAGGTCGAAATAGACGGTGAACGACCGATAGACTCACGCAAGGGACGGAACGTTTACCATGCAGTGGTACCCCAAGAGACAAGTGCTTTGTTAGGACCGCGTGGTTTCAAGCAAGGAACGCTCTCCGGCCTCACAGCTCCGACCGGCTCGTGGTGACGATGTTTGAGAACACTCCTGCTTCACAGCAGTTTTGCACCGACTGAACATCCATGTTTGCTGAACACGAGCAAATAGGCGCGTCGAGATACACTCACACGTCACAGACCATGCTTTCGCGATGACACAACCAAGCTGCTGAAATCGCCTTCGATGCCACCGTCAGAAAGTCTTTCGAGTCAAAGACTTCAAGCACGACGCATGTCTTGCATACGGTATCTATTTACGACAAGCTTCGTGGCTCAATCGGCTTTGGAGGATCATTCACGTCCAGACAGTGAGCCATCTTGATCAGGAAAACGTCACTGCCTTTTTGGCTCGGAACCTTTTGACCCATGAACAAGAAGTTCAATGGAAATCCGTAATCGAAGGGGTAAGCGTTCTCGATCTCCTCAATTTCTTCAGGAGAAAGCTTAAGGCCTGAGAACGACGACATCAGTGACAGCTCGAACGCACGATACTTTTCTTCGGAGACACGTACTGAGGGCTTCGATATTTCCCTTCAAATGTTGAATCTTCCGGCCGCCGATGATTGGGAACACGTTCGGGGTCTTGTGCATCACGTACGCCAGCCTAACGTCTATCAGCGGTAGAGCACTCTACGACCGAGCTTCATACTCACGCAACACTCGTCATGATTGTTTCTTTCTGCTTGGCGACCTTCTCGAGCACCGCAGATACTTTCAAATGTACCTCTGACACTGCCATCGGACCGAAGTTTCGACCTTCCTGGCTTTTTCTCTGCTCTTCGGTCTTGAAGAATCCTCCACCAAGCGCACCCTGTCGCTTGGTCAACAAATGTCCAAACACGATATCTGTTTTGTTAGTCACTTGCCCACGGAGCGAGAGCCAGTCCTTCACCTCGACACATAGGGATGATTTCACGCTCAAAGTCCCTATCAGCAGCACTCCACTTTCCCTGGTATACGACGAATTGGCGCATTCCATGATCTCGCGCATACTGATTGGCCTTGGACACGATCCAAGCCGGTGTATCGCTCACACCGAGGTAGAGAATCTTGCCCTGATCCGCCAATGCATCAAGAGACTTCATAATCTCCTCGATCGAGGTGGTGAAGTCCCACCAATGGAGGTACAAAACATCAACATAAGTTGTTCGCAGCTTCTTCAAACTCGCTGCAAGACTGACAGCCAGCGACTTGGTATGGTTGCCAGTATAGTTGCTCTGAATTGCCTTCGGATCGGAACCACTTCGGTAAGGACACGAGAACTATAAATGCCATGAGCTTTCCGGAACCCCATTGCGACTCCATCAGAATCACTGACCTTCGTGGCAAGCACAATCTGATCCCGCACACCTCTCATCTCCATCCACTCTCCAATCCACGCTTCACTTTGCTCATTCTGATAATTGTTCGCAGTGTCGATGAAATTTCCTCCCTTTTCATAAAAGTAATCCAGGATCTCAAAGACTGTTTCCTTATTACATTCTCCCATCCAGCCCTTCCAGGCATCACCGAAATTCATGGCACCGAGACATAATGGGCTCACGCGGATTCCCGCAGTTGGAGAAAGGACGCGGTGGTAGTCAAGGATACTTTTCGGCTTAGGAGGAGGTGGAAAGGCCATTTTGATCGTGTGAGTGTAGAACGAGCAGTCCAAACTGCAGTTGGAGGTGACGATAGCTACTTGACACAGGGCAAATACCTTGTGCTTATACGACTTGCGACATACCGACGCCTCGACCTATCTGCCACATCCATGTTCCCTCCCACACTTCCCCGCCAGGTCACAACAAGGATTTGAAGCGCTTTTTGTACGAAAGAGTGCTTGCGCCGGGCTGACAACCTTCCGACCTCGTTCGATCACACTTGCCCCACTGGCACCTTGTCTACGTATTGTTGTCGGTCGTCGGGACCCGTTTGAAGAAAGCATGACATGCCGCCTGGAACGTTGCGAAATCCGCGACTTGTACAAGATGACGGAAACCAAACGCCAAACCACGACCAGCGTATCCTTGGGACACCTTGATCCAAGCGTCGTGCTGCAGACCCGTTCGGTCGCACAGAGTACACAAAAGTCGCCCAAAAGAGTTGGAACTGGAGGAGATGGCATCGTCCCGGAGCTGCGAGTTTGCCGATTTTCCGCTGCAAGGCTGAGCGTACCCGGTTCCGTTCTGAGCAAGGAAGAAGGTCTCAAATTCACTGCGCAGTAGTAGAGAACGCCGACCTATGCTCAATTACTGATATAAGGCCGCTGAAATTTTGCCATATCTTGATGCCTACATTAAGAGATGGTTATGTTGCTTGGCAAGATGAGCTCGTACAGTAAGTGGAAGCCGTGAAGGAGCAAGAAGCGCAACATTGCGCCCAATCAGGCTTCGCGGAAATCCTACGAGATCTCCTCCTTATTCTGCAGCCAATGAAGACAAGTAAATGCATAAGATCCTTTTGGCATCCAATTCGGCATGCGCTGGAACAATAAGAGCTGATGATTCAGGACTCGAATGCCAAAGCAAATGTGGTAGCCGATATAACGAGCTTTATTATGGACAAAGACCCAACAGCATGGCCACCCTTGTGGTGACCAGAACAAACTGAGACGTTCGAAGATGGGCACGAACATGGAACCAGAACGAAAAACTCGTACCGTACCAATGCAAGTCCTAGCCTTAGGTCAATCATCCCCACCGTCCACCCTCCCTACCACACCACCACTAACCCATCTCATAGGCATGTCCCGCAGCGGCACAGAATCCATGCGCATCACCCTCGAAACCCTGGGCTACAAAAGAACCTACCACGGTGTCCGAGACCTCATGAACTCCAAAGACGGCCTAATCTGGTCCGAACTCACAAATCTCAAACACAGTCCTCATCCGCAACCCATAACAGCTTCCCACTTCGACCAAATTCTAGGAGACTGTGCTGCGGTCACCGACATGCCATGCTGCGCTTTCTGGTCTGAACTTATGGACGCATACCCTCAAGCGAAAATTGTGCTAGTTGATAGGGACTTAGAGAGTTGGTATAAAAGTTTTAAACATGTGGTTATTGAGGGAGTTTTTAGATCTTGGAGAAGTAAGATTTTGTTCTTTTGTAGTAGGGTTGGGCTTTTGCCGGTTTTTGTAAATGAATTTATCTTTACGTTATATCCGAGGTACTTTCAGGCGAAGGGTGTTGAGGAGATGGAGGGGAATGCGAAGAGGGTTTATGAGGAGCATTATGCGGATATTGCTGAGAAGGCGGAGGCTACGGGCAGAAAGGTTTTGAGGATGAGGATTGAGGACGCGAAGTGGGAGACGCTTTGTGGATTTCTTGGGAAAGATGTGCCAGCCGGGACGAAGGAGGGTGAGAGGTTACCGAAGGGGAATGAGAGGGTGGTTACGGCTGCGAGGACGAGGAAGTATCAGTTTATGGCTCTGACCTTTGTGGTGGTCAGATTGGTGGCTTTTACTGGGATTCCTGTTGCTGTTGCGTATTGGTACATGAGGTGGAAGAGGTGATCTTCAGATTGCTGGGTCGGTATGTTCTGCAATGTTACGGTCTACTTCCTCCCCTTGATAAGATCCGCCGCCTTCTCAGCTACCATCACAACCGGCGCACAAGGATGGCAAGCAACAGGTTTCGGGAAGATACTTGCATCAACCACTCTTAGTCCATCCACACCATGTACACGCAACTCAGCATCAACCACAGCAGTCTCATCATCAGCAGGTCCCATCTTGTTCGTACAGAATGGATGGTAAATCGTCTCGCCACCATTCCTCACAGCCTCGAGAAGCTGTTCATCCGTCATAGTTGCCACATCTTTTGAAGGGAAGTACCACTCTCCAAATGCCTGTTTGAATGGTGCAGAATGCGCGACATATCTGGCAAGACGCATACCGTACACCATCATGTCTCGATCGTGCTGTGTTGCAAGATAATTCGCATCGATCATTGGAGCATCGAAAGGTGAGGATGAAGCGAGAGTAATGGTGCCACGGGATTCTGGACGAAGCATGATAGGACCTACGGAGAAGTACTCCTTGGTACTTGGCGCCACGACTTTACCATGAGCAATGTATGCAAGAGGACCGATGAGAAGCTCGAGATCTGGGGCGTTTGGACCGCTGGACAAGTCATTGTTCCGCAAGCTCTCCGGTGCATCAGGTCTGTCGGCAACGCGAACGAAGCAGCCGGCTTCACCGATATTGCTTGTCATAGGTCCGGTGCCGAATCGCATCCATTCGATCAGAGCCGGCAGACTTTTGAGGGAGTCGACGAGGTACTGGTAAGATTTCTGCTTCGATTCGAAAACCATGATACCGCAGAGATGATCTGCAAGATTCTCGCCAACACCCATCAAGGTCTTAATCGTTGGAATTCCGTATTTTCTCAGCTCGGCGGGCGGACCAATGCCTGACAACTTGAGGATCTGTGGAGATTGAACGGCGCCAGCAGATAAGATGACTTCCTTCTTCGCCTTGACAACGTATCGGACTGGACTGATCTTGGTCGAGCCCATCTCAACACCGACTGCGCGAGGCTTGGCACCAGAAGTGTCGAAGAGGATTTTGGTCACGATCTGACCTGTGGCGATGCTCAGATTCGGTCGACTTGCCACTTCTTTTGTCAAATATGCGACTGCAGTGGAAGATCTCTGACCCTTAGCATCGATGAAGGTCTGGAATTGCGAGGCGCCGATCATGCCTTTGGAAGTGTTGAAGTCGCGAATCTTTGGAATGCCAACAGCTTCGCAGGCGTCCAGGAACACCTTACAAAGTGGAGCAAAAACCGTGTATCCGGTCTGCCATGGACCGCTACGGCCATGCTCAGCAAGCTCCTGGGAGGTGAGTGCGGAATGAGGACCATGCTGGAACGCCTCTGCTTTCTTGGCATATTTCGACACGCTGTTCCAACCCCATCCCGCATTGCCCAAGCTTTCCCATTCGTCATAATCCTCAGCTGGGCCTTTGTTATAGATCATAGCATTGATGGCACTGCAGCCGCCAAGCATCTTGCCCCGAGGCCAGAAGAGTTTCCTGTCATTGCAGCCTTTGTCCTTTTCGGTGTAGAAGTTCCAGTCGGCCAAGGTCCCGAATAGACGTCCAAATCCAGCTGGGATGCGAGAGAAGATCTGCTTCAGGTCTGAATGGCCTGCTTCAATGACGAGGACGGTAGTGTTCGGGTCTTCTGAGAGGCGATTGGCCAAGACACAACCTGCTGTACCGCCGCCGATGATAACATAGTCATACTCGCGAGCATTCTGTAGGTCTTTGGTCGATGCTTCGCCCTTGTTCGGTCGGATCGTGGCCAGCAATGCAGTGTTCGGTTCGCCAGGGACGACACTAAATGCTTGTCAGTGTACATGAACACTGCTTTTTAGGAATGTCAACACACTTTGGGAACAATCTGTGCGACAGCTCTCTGAGCAACTTTCCCACGATCCACAGCGTGAAGACTCCACCAGCAATACCCACAGCTAACTGTCTATACGTAGCATTCTCGAGGCCATGCCTCACGCTCGCAAAGGACGCCATTGTGAATTGACGCTCTCAGCTGACAGAGGACAATCGATCACATATATTCTTCAGCCGCTGTGGAACCTTGATGGTACTTATAAACATGCAAGCAGCATGTGAAGCGCCTCGGCCCTATGTGGCGCACACACCCCTCTTTCAGCTTGACTTTGTGGCCCCGTTTGGCCCGTTTGGAAACGAATGAGGCTAGACCGGACCCAGCGTTGCTCTCTTTACGCTTAGCCTTGGCGCTTAGCAACTCCACGCATATATAAACTTGCTTGCGTGAGCTGAGAGAATCTAGGCGGACCAACGCTGAGGTCATGGATATTCGTGGGCGACAGATGTGGTCAGATCAGGCGCACCAAGATGCCTCGGGAAGCCTGAACGAACTGCGAGTGCATATTCTGCTTTGATGCAAGGCGGACCCTACCAGGTAACCCTGAGGCTGTGGAACCTCATACATGATTTTGAGCTTTGCTGCTGGGATCGTTCTCCACTGTTGAGTCTTTGCCGTCTGGAGCTCTTTGCTGGTCGGTCTCGATATACTTGGACCGCTTTCGAATCTGCTCGCCATACTTTGAGAAGACGAACGGGATGACTGCCAGAAGACATGCTAGTCCGGCGATCAAAGAGCCTCCTCCAGCAACAGTCAAGCTCCTAAACATGTAGGTCGTGAAAAGAGGAGCCGCGGCTCCGCAAAAGGTTCGCAGAACTGTATTCGCAGCAAGTGCGCTGGCCGCGTACGACAAATAATTGTCAACCAGGTAGTTCAGATACCCAACGAAGATGAGCAGGAAGGATGCAGACAGGAAGACGCCTGCCAGGGTAGGTACGATCCAATGTATGCTGTTGTAATTGGCAGTCCAGGAGAACCAAAACATCGAGACTGGAAACATGATACCACCGATTTTAGCTACCGTTAGTCGATCTTCAGGACGTATGTCGGCACCAGATGCTCGCCTTTCTCGGTCTCGTCGGATGAAGTAGTAATTGATCGCTCCACCGACGAAAGCTCCGATCATGGTTCCAAGGAGTGGTAGCTCGCTGACTCCGACGTTCCAGCCTCTCATGTCGTGGAACACTATTGGGTAGATCGAAAAGAGCATGTAGAGGAGTGCGTACACGAGTGCCTGGTAGACACAGCATACAGACGCGATGGGGTCGAAGAAGATCTTCCATGGTCGTGTAAGGGTGACTTTGAAGATGTGTCGAAGACTGCGATTCGAAGCCTCTGCTGGTGCTTGCAATCCGCGGAACTTTACGCCTTACGGCTTGCGCATTCTTCGAGACTTGTTGACCAGAATTTGATCTGGAAGTGTCTCCGGAATCGTGAATAGGAATGGTAAAGTGCCCGCGGCAGCCCACAGAAGCACATACATCGTCCATCTAGCAGAAATGCTGTCAGTTCTCTCTCAACATCCGAATGACTCTGTCATACTGACCTCCAATCCTTCTTCAACTCCAGAAAACCAGCTACGACGGGCCCCAGCGCCGGTCCAACAAGCACTGAAACCGCAAAGAACATCAACGCAACACTTCTCTGATTCGGCTCCCAGATATCGGCCAGTAAGCCGGGAACATTAGCCTGTGTCGAACTCGAAAAGAGACGGGTCAAGAACCTCCCAACAAGCAGAGCTCCAAAGTTCGGAGCCCAAGCACACAAAAGATTGAACGCCAAATACCCCAGAAAAGTGCCGTAGAAGATCCATCGACGACCATAGAACTCGGATAGAGGGGCCCAAAAGAGCGGTCCAAATGAGTTGGCGAGGAGGAATACTGTGATTGTGAGACCCGCTGCTTCGGTGCTGACGTGCAGGGAGGAGGATATGCTGGGTAAACAGCCTGAGACAGAGGAGGACGCGAACGTAGCATTTAATACTGTTAGGATGCCAGAGAAGGTTATGAACCATCTGTGATAGGTGAGCTATCAGACTTGTGCAGTCAGAATGTGACGGTCTTAATCACCTTCGTGTTGTAGACCAATTTTTGGGATTCTCGATGTCATGTGGCGCAAAGGCGAGATGTCCTTGTTCGTTTGTGCAAGGCGTGGCATCTTCGTCTTCATTGCGTAGGTCTTTCGTGCGGTATGGTTTTGCTAGGGTAATTGAAAGCACTCTCTCAATCCGTGGCATAGTCCTGTTCCAGTCGTCAAGGCTGCAGTATCAGAAACTTGAGCCTGGAAACTTTCTCTTGAGTTACTCGGGTTGCATGCTGACGATTGTGAAGAATGTGTACTTTGTGGCGGACGATCGGTGCACTTGATGGACTTGCAGTAGTGTTAAGCAGCAATCTGGTACGGTTTGCGTTCATCTCGACGGCAAAGACGTTCCGAAAAAGTCGATTGAATCTTGTCCTGACGCCAGACCTGCTATCCGGTAAAGAGGCTGAGAGTATGAGAAACCCTTCGAAAGCTGATCTGGGAGCAGACTGAATGTAAACATTGATTCTCGTGGCAGATGCAGGCAGAGCAGGGAATGTCTCAATTGACAGTCAATAGAACCAATAGTCACTTGTCTGCTGTCAGTACTTGCCAGTAGCTCATCGTTGACATTGCGCGAGCATGGCGGTGAAAACGAGTCTCGCCCAGACACTTCTGTGTTGATTGCGTTCTGAATAAGTTCATTGGCAGAGATTGCTGCTGCTGCACAGGATGAGCAGTTCACGCCTTGTGTTTTTGCCCCTAAGCAGATGTTACAGCTGCATCGCTCGTGAAGCTGTGAAATCGCGTCGATTGTGGCCATCTTGCTTGGAGGGAAAAGAAGAGGAAGCTGCGAGAGAGGAAAACAATGCTCGAGACGAGGCCATTGTCACAAGCCACTCTGATGAAGTCATTCCCATGTGGCTGCTCAAAACATCCCTTCTCTGTTGGTACCTAAACCAACTCTTCTGGCTCACGCTCTCATATGCACCGCTACTCACAATGAATAGATCCGACAAGATACGATACCGCAATCCTCACTCTTCCACTGCGAGACGGCTCATGCAGAGGGGAGAACGATAGTCTGGTGCCGGCAGGACCTTGCCGATGCCACGTCAATGAAAGAGCCAGAGCAGGCATCCGCATCACAAGTTGAGTTGACTTGTAAAGTGTTCGTATTTAGCTACACCTGGTCGAGTCTTGTCTCCTAGATTTGGTTGGCAGCCTGGGAGGCATATCCTTTCACGTCCATCAGCCCGACCGTCCTACGCCTGGCCTGCTGAATGCATCGACGCCCGACCGAGTCACTGTCACGCTCGTCCAGGTCCAAGCCCACGCTGCAAGCTGTCGTAAGGCGTTGGAAAAGCTGTAGTGTACGCTTCCATTCACAGCCAGTGCTCGCCAGCCAGCCCAGCTTACATCGAGCCTCCAACCATGTCAAGCTCGAGTAGAGCTGCCAATAATCAGTATACGCAGTTCATTCGTGAGAGCATCTCGGAGCCGCCTCCTGCCATCAACGCCAGGTTCTTCTATACGAGTC
Organism: Pseudocercospora fuligena; assembly: GCA_014298035.1. Taxonomy (NCBI): domain Eukaryota; kingdom Fungi; phylum Ascomycota; class Dothideomycetes; order Mycosphaerellales; family Mycosphaerellaceae; genus Pseudocercospora; species Pseudocercospora fuligena. The sequence continues at coordinate 57,049 of JABCIY010000065.1, read as the reverse complement.
CTATACCTATAGACGACCCTCTCAGTCCACTACCACCACCCTCTTCGTCAACGACTAGCACATACAGACAGCCGCCGAAGCCATTCTCCCAATACGATAATACAGCACTTGACAGGGCATGGCACGATCTGCGGAAGAAGATTCTGCAATGGAACGAGGAAAGAGGGGAGGAGGGGTCGTCGCAGGAAGGCAGCAGGGTGAGGGCACGCACAAGCTCTTCCTTGGCGAGACATGAGCGTGAAAGGAGAGCATCTGGTTCTGGATCACGAGGTCCTGGAACACCAAAGGCCAGAGCCATCCAGCATCCACGGTCAAGTCTCAGCCATGTCGAGGGCTCGCCTGTGGAAGATTCAAACGTGCCTGAAGTGGTCCCAAGCAGTGCAACTGAGCTTTCAGGTAGCATGGAAAACACCACGACCGGCACACCTTTTGCAAGAGCTCCATTAAGAAAGAAGCTAGATCCTTCGCCCCTGCAGAAGTTCGATGATAGACCCGCGAGACCGCAGGTGCGAAAGCAGGATACATACCAATGGGAGGACTCTTCGCATCTTGCGGAGCAGAGTCCTGCACCAGCGAAGCGCAAGCAGGCAGAGAAAAGCCCAATGGCAAAGGTTGCGGTGGGCATCTCTCGACTGCACCAGGTGGAGATGCCGAACTTGCACATGACCCCAATCTACTGGGCGCCTGTGCACGATACTGCGGAAGTCATCAGGGCAACATGGTTCTACAAAGATACTATGTTGCCAGTGGAGGTGCCTGTAGCGAATATGCTGGAAGCTGGCTATATTGATCTGCAATGTTGGACCGAGACATGGAAGGACGAGCTGAATAGTGCTGTTGAAGTCGGAGCTATTGGCGAGATGAAGATCGTGCACAAGCTTTGGCCTGAGAAGCCCTCCAAAGCTCCTGTCAGCAGACCGGCCTCGATCATATCTGGCCAGGACCGCAGCATTCTCGGAGCTGCGACTTCTGTTCTGACCTCCGCAGAACCGCCTGAAACGGTTGAACAGCAACGTGCAAAAGCTGTAGAGGCCGCATGCGATATCATTGACATATCGACCGGGCCCGGCGGAGCAGACAACAGAGCGCACGGCAATACTACGTACGGTAGAGCAGGTGCTGTTCGAAATTACGCGACATGCGGCGTCATTTACTCGGACGACCGAGACGCGACAATACTGAAGCCGACACTACTTCCATCATCTTACTATGGCAGGCGTCCCCTTGCGAACTACATCCGGAAAGGACATGCAATCGGCATTCCTGTTACCCGCGGATTTGATCAAAGCGTATGGGACAAGCTGCATCCTCCCAAAAAGGGAGCGAAAATGGCCAAAGCCAAGCAGGGTGTCGCAGTATCAGAAACGGCAGCGGACTCAACGTCTGCAAGGCCCAAGATTGACCCTGACCTGGCTAGAAGCGAGCGTCCACATGTCACGGATCTGGTTCTGGTCGTACATGGCATCGGCCAGAAGCTGAGTGAGCGCATGGAGAGCTTCCATTTCACACATGCCATCAACGACTTCAGACGCGAGATCATGGTCGAATGCGGAAATAGAGAAGTGAAGACACATTTTCGCAAAGGCATGGGTGGGATCATGACGCTGCCTATCAACTGGCGTCACTCACTTTCCTTTGAGGAGGGTGGATACCGTCCAGACAATAGCTCGGATGCACCAGCAGACCCAGCCGTCAACGAGTTCACCCTGAGAGACATCACACCTGACACTTTACCTTCCGTGAGAGGTATAGTATCAGATGTCATGCTGGACATACCTTACTACATGTCGCATCATCAACCGAAGATGATCGCGGCGGTCATCAAGGAAGCAAACCGGGTCTACAAGCTCTGGTGTCAGAATAATCCAGGCTTTGCACAGCACGGGAAAGTGCATATCATTGCACACTCGCTGGGGAGCGTTATGGCCATCGACATTCTATCGAAGCAGCCGACGATTGTGCCAAAGCATCTGTCTGACCCGACAAAACTGGATCTCGACGTGGATGAGCCAGATCATTTCCTGTTCAACACCCGCAACCTCTTCCTCGCTGGCAGCCCAGCTGGTTTCTTTGTCCTTCTGCGCCGCTCACAGCTTCGCCCACGCATCGATCATCCCTCAGCCGAAGCCCTTGCCGATCCCACCAGCAATACTGCCAGCATTTGTGGAGAAAGAGGCCAGTACGGTTGCATATCCGTCGACAACATCTACAACATCATCAACGGCTACGATCCTGTCGCCTACCAGATGAACGCTGCTGTCGATGCAGATTATGCCGCTTCCCTCCGCAAAGCTCATGTCCCCGGCAATACGCCAAGCTACTGGTTTCCGGCCGGTACATCGAACGCAAGTCGCTGGTTCGGAGGCTACAGCGTTCATCCTGCTCCTGGTACTACAGTCCAGCCATCTCTCAACCGTCTGCCGAGTAATGTCGAGCTTGAGATTCATGATTTCACCCGAGAAGAAATCGCAGAGAAACGCATGACTTTGCTGAATGATAATGGACAAATCGATTATTTCGTCAAGTACGGTGGCGGTACATTTGAGATCCAGTACTTGACTATGTTGGGCGCGCATAGTGCGTACTGGGGTTTGAAGGACTTTATACGCATGGTCGTTGTCGAGGTAGGTAGGAAGGGTGGTAAGGATGGGACTTTACCCGGTTTGCGAGCTGTCAAGAAGAGGGCGCCTCGAGGAATGGGAGGAGCAGCAACAGTGAAGTGAGAAAGCGCGAACTGCAATTAGAATTTAAGATACCCCTACTACATCGCGCATGTACTTCATCATCCCCAATCAAATCACATATGAACACTCGACGTCCTCCTCGATCGATCCACAACCTGCGCACTCCCACTCATCACCCCTCTCCCAAACCACTCCCCAATAACCCCAAATCTTCCACCTTCGCCAGGATTCTGCAAACTCGTCGTAAAAAGTTCATGTCGACTAGCGCTCTCCTCTTGAGCCTGTCTCGTCTGTCTCACGATTCGATTCTGAGGCGCACAAATCGGACACTCCAATTCCAAATCTTCCTTCACATCCGTTCCATCTTCAGGTATGTTGAGACATCCTTGATGGAAGGAGTGCTTGCATAAGAAGTGTACGGTAGGTAAATCCAAAGTCCTCCCACAACTCGAACACCTCGTAGCAGAAAAAGAAGTAGGTTTCGTCTCCAGTTCAGAAATTTCAGATTGTTTCTGCAAAGTATCCTTCCGATAAGACTGGATTAATTTTCGATTCGATTCAATTTCAGATCTTTCGCGTTGGACGGTTGTTGATAAGTAACGTTTTACTAAACCCATTGTTGCTACGGAGTTTGTTGAGAGGGTTTGGATGACTTGGAGTGGGGCCATGAGGTTTTCTGAATCGATTTTTTTGAGGATTGAGTCGATTTCTTCTTCGCCGGTTTCTGAGAGGACTTGAGGGGAGGAGGTGAAGTAGGCTAGGGCTGCTGGGTAGAGTTGTGGTTCTTCGGGACCGTACTTTTTTAGGGCTTTTAAGGCGCCTTGGGTGTCGTGGGCGGCGGTGTAGGAGCGGAAGACGTCGAAGCGGAGACCTTGTTTTTCGCTAACGAGGATTGTGCCGTCGCGGAACTTTTCTAGGTCGGAGAGGAGAAGGATGTTGGATGTGTCGACTGGGCCGTCTCGTTCTTCGATGAGCTTTTTCGCGCTCTTCTCCCAGTGATGCTTTTCGTCGCCTTTTGTGGTCGTGGCTTTGTGGAGGTACATCTCAAAAAGTGTGGTGTGGAGGTCAGTGCGATGTTCCTCGCTGACTCCTGAGCTGGCAATGCATGCTTCGAGGAAAGTGATGAATTGGTCTGGATGGTCGATGAAAGCGGAGAATGCAACTCGAGGCTTAGGCACATCGTATGGGATGAATTCGCCTTCGGTCATTGTTTCCACCACTTGAGCCTGACTGATGGTTGTCTGGTTCTCAGTCTTCGGCGTCTGTACCGCGCTTGTGTTCATGTAGGGTAGAGGTATTAGCGCTGCGAGATTCTGCGCCGCTGATGTTGCCATGGTGCCAAAGCCACCGCCCTGCTTGTCGACCGGCGCTTCCTGGATGATTACTGCATCCTTCTTCGGTTTGAAGTTTCCAGTGAAGTACTCGATGAACAGCTGCGTAGCTTCTGCAGGACAGTGTTCCAGAAGCACTGTACCATACTTCATGAAGATCGGATAGCTCTCTTTCGGCTCAAGCCTCACAACATATGCTAATGCTTCCGCGTACTTTTTGAGATCCTCAATCAAGATGTCAACCACAAGGCTGTGTTCTTCATGTCTTCTGGCGAGGAAAGCTGCCTGATCATAGTAACCTCCTTGCCGACACATTATGATGGCAGTGTCAAGATCGAACTTCAGCTCGCCTGGTTGCTTGATAAATTCCTCAAGCTTGTCGACATCTTTCAACTTGGCATAGCAATTCAGCAGAAGCGTCGTATGATCAGAGGTGGCTTTATTGTGCTCATGCAGCTCCTCAAGGTAGTCGATGAGGTTTCGTATTCGTTGATTGTCCAGGAATTTGCGAATGATTTGTGAAGGCTCCGTGTTGTCGATTGCTTGCAGATACTGTTGCATGGCCGTATCGTAGTCACCTCGTTGGTACAAATGATCGCCATACTTACGAAAGATGACGTTCTGCTGCACAGCATCTACTCGATACTTGTTCGATAGCGAGATCGCCAAAGTGTACTCCGTGCGTTGATATAGTTGCTCCAGCTTCTGGTGGAACGTTTTCTCATGATACCTATACAGCTTCCCGTCGATAGTAAGCAAGAAAATGTCGCCCCACGCCGAGAAGATCTTATTGACCTGACTCGTCACGGAGTCTGAGTATGCGATGAACTTTGGGTATGGGCTTAGAATGGTGATGGTGCTTGCGTTGAAGATCTCGTCCGCTCTAGTACTACGGAAAGCACCAAGTCCAGTAGCGCGTCCAATGTTGCTGGCAGGTGGTGAGATAAACAGGTAGTAGTCGCCGTGCACGCCCACAAGCTTTTTACCTCCGGCGAACATGTAAGATTGTGCTTTCGCTTTGGGCCCGTATGTGTAGATAGCGTCGTCTCTAGCGATCACGATCTCGTTTGATTGAGGGTCAAGAGTGATGCAGCCGACGGCGCAGCCATGCTCATCCAAAGTCCGCGCTGGTGTTCCTTGCGCTTTACCAGAAATTGCAAGCGCCAGGATTCGCGATGTTGTGGCGATGTATAGAGCTGTCGTGGCAGCCTCGCGGAATTGCAAACCAGTGATAGGCTCCTCCGACTCAAACACAGTCCGTTGCTTGGTGCCTCGATCGTGGATCAGATCTCCTCGGACCACAGTTACAGCGCCATTAGCGAAACCAACAGCCAGTTGCGCCAAGTCGCTGGTCACCGCGAATGCGCTGATGGGGAAGTTCTTTCGTCCGTTCTGTACAGTCAGGGTGCAAAGACACCTAGGATTGCCTGTCTTTTTGTCATTCTGGTCGAGCGTCCAGACCTTCAGTTCAGGCTCATGTTGCAGAGTCTCGGCAAGTGTCAATAGATATGCGCTGTCCTGGACTTGCTCGATGTGCGTGACGCTGCCAGCATCATGTGCTTTCCATCCTCGAGTTGATTTGAATGTTTGATCCAAGAGATGAACAAATCCATTTGGAGTGCCAATGAGGATGTTATTCGCTCCAGAGCTCACAGTGCCGATACTTGCTTGCTGCGAAGGTCAGTATATTCCTGATGCGCTGCTAGACCGCTGCCTACATCAAGTGCCACCGAGCCATCTCCATCTGGAAGCCGGACTTGGGAGACATCGAAGAACTTGAACTGCTTCCACTGTAAGATGAATTAGTGTGTGATCATCTGTCATAGTGAGTGTTGCATACCGCAGTCGGCGCCGAGACAGCCATGTTACCGATCCATATCAAGTTGACGTGGAAGTGAAGGAGAGTCGAGAGTCGGTCTTGTGAAGTGCTGCACGGCCGTTGATTTTGTGGCTGGTGCTTGCGCCACAGTAAGCCAAGGTCGCGTTCATCTCGAAGTTCCACACCCGACCTCGATTGCATTCCTTCAAACAACATCGCCTGCTTCATATAATCACAATGGAGGACGACGAGGATGATTTCTACGGCGGTGGAGGCAACGGCGTCAAGCAAGAGGAGCAAGTGGACGCAGACGAGAAAGAAGAGAAGATGGACGTATCCGAAGATGGATCCGAAGAGGACGACAGCGACGATGTACGTGTGGTCGCGATTATTGCTTGCTTGCTTGCTGTGAGATACTGATCGCATGGTGATCAGGATGTCCAATTTACGTTAGAGAAGCCAGAAGGAGCCAAAGCAGAGCCACCGTATGTCCTGGAATTACACTGCCAGCCTTCTTCTCATACTGACTCTCTGCCAGGCCAGGTTCGAAAGCAGCGCGACAACAGGCGAAGAACGCAGTCTCGGCTGTCAAGGAGGAGAAGGCGAAGAGCAGCACTCCAGCGGTCAAGTCAGAGGCTCAGCGCGCAGGCTCGGCAGCCCCTCCAACTGCGGTCAAAGGCACACTGACACACAATGGCAAGGAAGGTCAAGATTTCCCCGAGATCCGCACAAGTAAGCTTGATGTGAACGCAATACCAACGTGGCCAGCGAACGGAAAACCGATCACAGAGCTCGATATCGACGCCGACCTTGCCGAACACTCCAAGCCTTGGAGGTTGCCAGGAACCGACCAGACCGACTTCTTCAATTATGGATTCGACGAGTACACATGGACGCAGTACACCATCAGGCAACAAAGCATGTCGGACACGATCAACCAGCAGAAGCAGGAGGATGCGCAGATGAAAGCTCTGTTTGGCAACACTGGCGGTGATGGACAGCCAGGAGGCATGGGTGGAATGGGAGGAATGCCGCAGGGTATGCAGCCCGATCCCCAGATGGCGAAGATGGCGCAGGATATGGGAGTCCCTCTTGAATTCTTCATGCAGATGATGCAACAGAATGGCGGTATGCCAGGCATGCGCGGCGGTCCAGGTATGGGCATGGGAGGACAACAAGGCCAGTTCAACCAGCAAGGCGGCGACTTTGGCTCGGGTCAGAATAGTGTCAGCCCGCAGCCACAAGCAGGTCAAGGCTTCCAACCACCATCAGGACCAAGCGGCGGCGGCCAACAAGGCCAGCAAGGCGGATTCAACATGGAAGGATTCAGTCCACAGCAGATTGCCATCATGCAGCAAGAACAGCAGGGTGGTCATATGGGTGGTGGTGGTGGTGGAGGAGGACGCGGTGGGCGACGCCGAGGAAGGTGGTGATCTCAGCACTTGCTGCTTCTTCTGCAGAACCGCGTGACTCAACTGTTGCACGCGTCGTGGATTGCTTGGAACGCGTTCTCAATCGTTGGCTTCACTTCTGACAATGATGCATTGAGACACATTACATCGACAATGCCAGGTAGCAAACCCGCCAGTATTACTTACGAGATACAGCAAGGACATCATCGGTGGTGACCATCAGTTACACATTCGACTAATGCTGTAGTTATGGCTGGGCGCGATCAACGTAGTAAGAGATTCGGCACACCTTACGAGCGGCGCGTCACTGGAGGCGAACGCATAATACTTGGAGACATCACAGACGGGAGTAATGACGAAGTCAGGATTCGCGAAGAGAATGCTGCCAATATCGAGGCTGGCAATGCAAGTAGCGAGGTCCGGGAGGAGAATGACAACGATGCGGATGGGAGCGATGCAGAACAGCCCGCTACCGTTGCAACGAACGAGCAGCAGCCCACTCCTCGGCGCACGTTTGGCGCGCTTCCACATCGTCCCTTGCCAAGGCGTAACTCGAACCCTCCAAGCATCACAGGCACACCAACCCGCACGACGGCAGCATCAGGGTCGACCACTCGGCGCACGCCCACCGGGCCATCACCTCTCCTTCGTCAGGCGCTAACAGCTGCCTCTGCGCCGCCCGCTAGTACCTCCAGTCAGATGCTGTTTGACAGCCTTTCTGCCCAGCTGTCGAACCCCATCGGCTTAGGTCGGCCACAGAACACAAATGCGCCCATCAACTTCGCGAACCCCGTCACATCCAGCGCAAGCAGACCTCGTTCCCATTCTACATTCGCCAGCTCAAATCATCGAAGTCTCTTTAGTGCTGGCCGCAATCGCAGACTCGATGATACGGCGGACGAAAACACATCTCCCACTGCTCGTGTCAGTCAGTATAAGCGTCGTCGGACTCAGTCTTCACCGATGTCTCCGGGCAGGCAAGCTATGCAGCAGGAGGCCGACGAGGGCGAAGAAGACTTCCAGGGAGATGAGAGTATGCAGGACTGGAGGCGGAGGCGGAGGGATCAGGCTCGGAGTGAAGACGATGACGAGAATGATGAGAACGATGAGAACATGGGTGAAGATGTTGCGTGAGCTACTGGAATACTGCGCCTCATGTGTGAACAGAGGGCAGGGCGGATCGAGGTCAACGTGAAGTGCAGTACTGGACGTGAATTGGATACGTTGCCGACTTGGATAGCTAATGACGCGTGTTTCATGACATCCCCCTTCCGTTCATTCTGACTTGCCAATCTAGTGTCGAGTGGCACGACGAAGCCGCCAGCAGTCACCTCGAAGCGCGCAAGAGGCTACGCCACAGCTGTAACTGCGTGGACGCATGGTGCAGCTTGGCAATATGCCCAAGTTGGAAGAGCTGAAGTCCAGATACGCACTGGCGTGTCTCGCCTCTGCATCATCCTGGTCCGTTCGGCCAACATAGCTCGCCAGCAATCTCACTCGTAAACAGACGCAATACTCGAACGGAGCAGCACGGTTCTTATGGCTGTGGCTGTGATATATTGTCCAGCTAAGCCGTCCATGCGCGCCCACGCATAAGAGACAGACGGCGTCTGGACGACTTGAGGCCACCACAAAAATCAGATACGCTCATCACACTCGTTTACAATGGACTGCGACTGCTTCCCCTTCTGTCGCGAAGAGACACACCCCACCGGACATTCAGCCAGCGGTCACGCCAGACAACATAATGGCAACTCCTACAACAGATCCAATGATCACTACAACTACAATAACAACAACATCAACAACAATAACGTCAACAACGTGAATGGTTCGAACAATATCACTGTCCGCGATCTGGCTCGGGGGATCAACAACTACAACAACTTCAGCCCTGTTGTGAGGAATACTACTGGCAGCGTCACAATGAGTCCCGACATGTCGCAATGCCAGACTTTCAGCTTGGGTGGAGGAGGGAGGAGTAATGTCATTGATATTGCTTCTAGACCTCGTCTGAGTAGTAGCAGCAACGACGAAGCAGCTGAAGAGGAGCGGCAAAAGCGGCAACGCAGAGAAGAGAGAAGGAGGCGAAAGGCTAGGGAGAAAGAAGAGAGGAAGAAGGAGTTGGAGACTACGTATGCATTATTCGGTCTTTCGGATTGATTTGAGAGGAGATATCACCAGCGACTACACCACAACTAACTATTCCCTGATCGCTACCATTTAGTGTCCACCCCATACCCAAAACCTCCTCCTCAACTCCTTCTCCGCAACCTCAAGTGCCTTCTTCTCCTCCACTATCTCTTGCTGCCTCTTTTGTACTTTCACACAATCCGCCAGAATGTTCTTCGTCTCACCCGCTTTAAAGTCAGGAGAGAAACGCCAGTACTCCGGACCGCCAGCCATATCCCACTTCCAGTATCTCCTCCTCAATTCCTGATCCATCTCTGTAAGTGTCTTTCGCTCGCGATCGATTTCCTCTTTTCTCAACCCGACTTTCACATAAGCGTGGGCAAGATTTTGCTGCGATGTTTGATATGCAAGGTCGGAGTTCTTGATGGCGTCCTGGACGGCGCACTGGGTCGTGCAATTTTGATGGGGAATTTTCTTTGGTTTCGAGGTTGTTGTTCGACATTGGTCTCTCGCATAACAATGTCCGGACATCCAAGCGCAGCCTGCTCCGCAGCCTAGGAAGTATGCGGCCAGAACATAAAGTGGTTGTGCCATGTTGCTTGTTCAGCAGAAATGTGTCTATGGATTTTCAGTCTGGGAGTTTGAGTAGAGAGGTGACAAAATCGCAGTGAAGATTGGTAATGAATAAGGCTGCGCTTAACCTACCAGCTCACCCGTAAGAAGTTCTTCGATAAAGCTTACGAGCAACTCCAGCACCCAGAGTCATGAAGTGCATAAGGCTTTTCGGACACGCTCGCTCTTGTACTATTATATCATGCATCGTTCGCGAGAGCGACAAAGCAGTTTCTCAGAGATCATATCAGGAGTCTATCGATGAAGCGGATCCTGTTTGCCCTTGAAGTGGCATGCGGTACAGCTGCTTTCGCGATGACATTTCGAGCTTCATTCGCGTCCAGCAAGATCAAAGAAGCGAGGCATGAAGTCGCAATACCTGGTCGGGAACATATGAGGCGGAAGAAAGTCATCACCTGGCGCAACAATGTCTTCGTTTGGTCTAGTCGACGAACTAACTCCCTGCAAGGCTGCGAACGGCCTTGGCACTCCACAACTGCAGCGAGCGTGCTCACGGCGAATGAAAGCTTCTCAAGCCTTAGCTGACAGGAAGTTAGTAACAACATCGAAACTTCTACCAACAGTCCAGGCACGACTTTGGGAATTTGTAATGGTGTTGCCGGATCAATGGATCGGAAGCCGGTAAGCGCGTCGAGACCTCGGGCAAGCACGGGACCAGAATGAGAAGGGCAATTTTTGCATATCATTCAAAGCCATCAGATTCGTCAAGACCTGCGCCTTTCTTGCGTGTGGCCATGGCCTGGTATATCTACACTCGAAAGACTTTCTATAACTCTTGCAATGCCATTGCATTCATTGTGGCGCCCAACTCCAAGCATGCAGGGCTGAAAATCTTCAAATAGGCTGTGGGCTGAGACCACAATGCCATAAATCCCAGAGAACGCCGGTGAGCGAATGATTTAACCCACAGAGACCTCAACACGGCCCTCGTTACCTGGAGCACCCTTGCCAAGCTCTGGGAGCAGGTAGGTGATGTCATCCCATGGATGTCTGTATAGACCGGTGCGCAGTCTCTTCTGGTCCAAAAAGTGGGCAATCAGACCAATGGATCGACCAAGGACGAAAAGACCGTTGAGTACACCCATCTTGAAGTAGTCCTCGGCTTCTTCGGCGGAGAAAGCGCCAGAGTTTCTCAGGAGATCGACGAAGCAGACAGCGACGCAACCATCGACGTTGAGGATAAGGTTGTCCTTCTTGGAGGTGGTGACGCTTTCGACGGCGAGGGCGTAGTCGAGGAGCTTGGTGGACGGGAAGTTCTTCTGGCAGTACTCCTTGACGAGGGTGACACGGAGATCGGGGTTGTTTCGCGACTTGACACGGTGACCAATACCGGGGACTAAAATCTGTCAGTAGTCGAACGTGGAAGCAAGAAAGTAGCTACTCACTCAGCTTGTTCTCCTTGCGCATGGTGTCGACGAAGTCACGTGGGGAGAGACCCTTGTCGAAAGCCTTGGTGAACTCCTCAGCAGCGCCGTCAAGAGCACCACCGAATCGGGAACCAATGGTGAGGAGACCAGCAACGAGCGAAGAGATCAAGTCCTTGCCAGCACGAGTGGTGATAATGGTGTTCATGGCACCGGACACAGCTGGACCGTGGTCGGCAGTAAGCATGAGAACCATCTCCAAGAACTTGGAGGCGTAGGTTGGCAGTCTGCGGCGGAACCACAGAAGAGACATGACACCGCCGATACCGATGTCCTCCTTGAACACCTCGGTGATTGGAATACCAGCGTAGAGCAACTCTTGGCCACGGTCATCGGAGATGGTAGAGATGAAAGCAGCTGGCTTTCGGATCATGCCAAGCTCCTGAGCCCAGGAGTAGTCCATTGGGATCTTGGGAACAGCTGGCTCTGGAGCTGGCTTGATGCTGCCAGTGCTGACGAGCTTGTTGTAGACCTGGGCCAAAAGAGCTGGCAGATCTTCAAAGGTCTCTGGAACGAAGAAACCAGCGTCGCGCATAGACTTGTTCTTCACAGCAGCAGTCTCGAGCTGAGAGTTGGCCATGGCACCTGCGTGACCGAATTGCACCTCAGTCTTCAGCATGCTGGCGACAGTGCCGATAGCCCAGGCCACAATTGGCTTTGTGATGATGCCTTGCTTGACGGCGTCAATAACGCGGTACTCCTCGACACCACCGACTTCACCAAGGAGAAGCAAGATCTTGCACTCCGGGTCCGCCTGGTATCGAAGCATGTGGTCGATGAAGGTTGTGCCAGGATATCTGTCACCACCAATTGCAACACCCTCGTAGACACCATCTGTGTTTTGCGAAACAATGTTGTTCAGCTCGTTGGACATACCACCAGACTTGGAGACGTAACCAACAGATCCCTTGCGGTAGAGCTTGGAGGCAACAATGTTGTCCATCATACCACCAGTGTTACCGATCTTGAATGCGCCTGGCTTGATACCACCAACAGTGGCTGGACCAATGATGGTGACGCCCTTCTTCTTGGCCACATGCAGGATCTCACGAGCTCGTCGCTCTGGGACACCCTCTGCGATGATAGCGATGCACTTGATTTGTGGGTAGTTCATAAGCTCCATGGTGGAGCTGTAGACGGATCGGGAAGAGGCGAAATTGACCACGGTGTCGACATCGTTGTGCTTGGCCATGGCATTCTCTGGGTTCTGGTAGACTGGGAGAAGTGTCTCAGATGTACCCCAGTACCTGCAGTATATTAGCCAAAGAGCTTGCAAAAGCAAAGTCACTATACTCACATCTTGCTTACGAACTGGCCACCGAATGTGTAGATAATACCAGCGACTGAAGGAGTCTTGCGCTTGCAGATGAAGTCGAAGTCGAGCATACCCTGCACGGCCTTCGTTTGCATACCGCTGGATACATGTCAGCATTTTGACGCTCTTTTGCTTTGGTATCGCTAGGTGGCCACTTACTAGACGAAACATCTTGTCTTTGGGTGGAAAAGTGTGTGGACTGGTGTAGGGCTCAAAGGCCTGCTTGGAGCTGCGAATCGCTGGATGTTGTCGTTTGCAGAGAGGCTCTCGCTCTGCTTGTGTCCATTGACACCATTTGCGGTGCCGTTTGGCTGTGCCATTGTGTAGATTTCTCAGATGGAGGGGTAGATCTGGAGAACTGGGTGGAAGTCAGCTCTGTTCTGAGCGAATTTCTTTGTTTTGCTCGGTTCTCTCAACACCACAATCGCAATATTACTTTGCAGATGCGATTATTGAGCTGAAGTGAGCGCCGTGCTGACAGGATCGCGCTCGTGGCTGTACAAAGCTCGTCGAAGCGGGATTCTTGGCCGCGGCAACTTTTTTGACGCTGTGGAATGCGGGCGTTTCAAGGGTCGTGGAGGAGAACTTACAACTTGAAACACTGTATGCTTCAAAACTACACAGTGTAGGAAGGTGAGGGAGAAGACAAAAGTGTAGAGAGGAATGCCAATGCTGGATTGAGCTGGAAAATCGGGAGGGACGTGATTGTTCAGTCGCGGTTGACGCTCATCGAGCTGCAGGTGGAAGTAATCCCTGCGACGCTAGGCGGAGTCAATCCTCTGCAACGCTCGGGAATGATCAAAGGGGATCCGTGCAAAGGACTCCGAGGACCTCACGCTGAGCTATATCGGTCCGCTGAAGAAGACGTTGGTCACCAGGGCAGCTGCCAATTCCGAACCCTGCCATGCACTACTGCGCTGAAAGCGAGAACGATGCGTGAAAAATGTTTGGATATCGAACCACATGCGGGTATGTGAGAGTAATAGCGGCGGCAGACACGCGAGCAGGCCCATGCATGAAACTCTCACCAAGGTTGATGTCGTTCTCGGGTTGCACTCACCGCCCGACTATCCCGCCTTTCCTGCTGTGTTTATGGGGATGCGTCGTTTGGTAAGTTCTGCCAGAAGAACTGCTATCTGGAGGATTGGTGGGGTCTGACACCGCTGAGCGCCTTCGCAATCCTGCTGAGCCAGCTCTGCGTGCTGGACTACCCGATTCATCCTCGCCCAACCAATGTATGTAGAGAACGTTTTGTAGGGGATGCAGCCTCCATTCAGCGTGCGTCACTGCACCAGGCACAAAAAGTGTGAGTGAGTTGGGGTTGGAGAGTCGATCGCCGACGGGAAGCTTGAGCTGCGACCCGCTACAAGGCGCCGCGGTTTAGCGCGTTCATCGTCCAGGAGTGCTTCAACATTTCGGCGTCAATGCGATGAAGCTCTGATTGTCGTTCCGAAACACATTGTGCCTCTGTTCCTGGCTGTCTTGCTTCGATCAACTCACTCCTCACTCCTACACGCACGACTCTTGCTACACCTTCAGCTATCCTGCTTGACGATAATCTGAGTGGCACACAACTCAGCCTCGAGGTGAGTAGTCAGCTTTCGCGAAATATTTTTGGCAGCTGGTCCCTGGCGGCGGGCAGTTTTGCGGGAATCCGTGCTCGGGCATTTGGTTTTGGTGCGTGAGAAAGAAAGACATCCCACTATCCACGCTCGCACCATTTTCAGTGGCTAGAGCAGAAAGTACGACGGGCAAGCAGGTTCCAACAACAAATCACTCAGAAGCGCGATAACAACTCCTCTTGCGCATCTTGCAGGAATTGGTTAACAAAGCTGCTCCTCCTGCAAAGCTGTGCCTTCGTTCCATTGTTCAGCCCGGAGCTTAGCTTTCTCACCGCATCAGAATTGCCCGCAGCGACCTGAACCAGCTTTCCTGTTTCTCGCACAGCTGTTTCTGCAACTTCTGCTTACCAAAATTCTCTCAGACACTTTCTAAAGAGCAATTGAGATTTTCACAACACAATGGCCGCCAAGTCAATTCTGGAGGCAGATGGCAAGGCCATTCTGAACTACCACCTTACTCGCGCACCCGTGATCAAGCCAACTCCTCTCCCACCGCAGTCAACACACAACCCACCATCCAAGCTTGCAAGCATCACTTTTGAGGACGGAGACGACATTCAGGGCGTTCTCGATGCTACTGAGGCCAAATACCCATTTCTCCTTGTTCCAGGTTCGAAATTCGTTGCAAAGCCAGATCAGCTCATCAAGCGAAGAGGCAAGTCTGGTCTTTTGAAGCTTAACGCAACATGGCAGGAGGCGAGAGATTGGATCGCCTCCCGCGCAAACAAGGTGCAGAAGGTCGAGCACGTTGAGGGCTACCTGAGGAACTTCCTCGTGGAGCCTTTTGTGCCACATCCTCAGGAGACTGAGTACTACATTAACATCAACTCCGTCCGTGAGGTAAGCTAAAATCATCGAATTGCGGCGAATTAACCAAATCTGACCGAATTTGCTAGGGTGACTGGATCCTCTTCTACCACGAGGGTGGTGTTGACGTTGGTGATGTTGACGAGAAGGCTGAGAAGCTTCTTATCCCTGTCGACCTTGCACAGTACCCGAGCAACGAGGAAATTGCCCGCGGCCTCCTCTCGAAGGTGCCAAAGGGTGTCCACCCGGTGCTGATCGACTTCATCTCCCGCCTATACGCCGTCTACGTCGACTGCCAATTCACCTACCTCGAAATCAACCCTCTCGTCGTCATTCCAAACGCACAAGGTACCTCCGCTGAGGTGCACTTCCTCGATCTTGCCGCCAAGATCGATCAGACTGCCGAGTTCGAATGTGGTGTGAAGTGGGCTATTGCCCGAGCCCCAGCAGCTCTGGGCATGCCAGTCGCTACATCAGCTGGCTCCAAGGTCACCATCGACGCCGGCCCACCACTCGAGTTCCCAGCTCCTTTCGGTCGTGAGATGAGCAAGGAGGAGGCATACATTGCAGAGATGGACGCAAAGACTGGTGCTTCGCTCAAGCTCACAATCCTAAACGCAACTGGACGTGTATGGACACTGGTCGCTGGTGGTGGTGCTTCTGTCGTTTACGCCGACGCCATCGCCTCCGCAGGCTACGCTGGCGAGCTTGCCAACTACGGAGAGTACTCTGGTGCTCCAACTGAGACACAGACCTTCCACTACGCACGAACAGTCCTCGACCTCATGCTGCGAGCACCGCAACACCCAGATGGCAAGGTCCTCTTCATTGGTGGTGGTATTGCTAACTTCACGAACGTAAGTGTCTCGGAGGCCGAAATTACTGAAACAAGCAGAATTGAGCTAACCATTTCTTCAGGTCGCATCCACCTTCAAGGGTGTCATTCGAGCTCTCCGCGAAGTCGCTCCTCTCCTCAATGAGCACAAGGTCCAGATCTGGGTCCGTCGTGCTGGTCCAAACTACCAGGAAGGTCTCAAGAACATCAAGGCAGTTGGCAAGGAGCTCGACCTCAACATGCACGTGTTCGGCCCCGAAATGCACGTCTCTGGAATCGTCCCGCTCGCACTTGTGCCTGGCAAGATGAACGACAGCATCAAGGAATTCGGCGCATAGACGCATAAATATTCGGAATGGACGAGGATACAGTCCCTCCTCGAGGTGTTTCAGGAGAACCAGTCTTTGTTTGTGATCAAAAGAGCTCTTCGGGATGGGAATTGATGAGGCATGAAGCAATGCGCTGATTGCTGTGCTGCTATGATTAGCATTTGCGAGGGCGTATATAGATATGTTTGCGGATATCCAATGCTTTGAACGCTGTCACAATGTAGTCGCATGGCCACTTTACAATCCCATCTCAACTTGTGTGATTTTCTCACCTCATATGGAAGACTCGCCCATTTCCGTAGCGCAGACCACACGAATGAGAGCATCAAATGAGTGTAGAAAGTGGCCGGACAGTCATGGCCCAATTGAAGCCGCATGTGAAACTGCCATCAAACTCGTGCACGTGACCCATAAATTTCGGGGAAGTCTGCATCGAGAGCTCCATCAACTTTCGCGACAGCAACAACCACACCTCTTTCCAACACAAGCACAATACCGCAAACATGAGTGTAAGCCTCCTAAATATATCGCATATTCCACGCGACCCTCGCTAATCCATCGCGCGCACACAGTTCGTCCCCCTCAACCCACGACCCATGCTCCAAGGCCTCGTCAACAAGGAAGTCGTCGTAAAAATCAAGTGGGGACAAGAATATACCGGTCGCTTGGTGTCCGTGGACTCGTACATGAATATTCAACTCAGTGGTGCGCAAGAGTGGAAAGATGGTGTGGATAATGGAGTGTTGGGACAGGTTTTGATTCGGTGAGTGTGCGCAGAATGAAAGAGCGGAGGACAGATGGTGTTGGTTGGAGATTGAGGCTAATAGGATAATGCAGGTGCAATAACGTGCTCTGGATCTCGGCACGGAAAGGAAAGCAGGAGAACGGGGATGCGGATATGGATGGTTGAACGAAGGATTGAGGAAGGAAAGTGGTCGGAGACCGAGAATGCATATGAGGATTTCGATATGGAATTCGGGTGAAAAGCATTGCGCATCTGGATGGCGAGACTGCGAGAAGCGATTTCGGGACATTTGAAGTGCTGACGCATGCTGCATTGACACGCCGGGATGCACTGCGCTGCTGATGAAAGTGCTTTACCCAGAGCAAGGCGCTACGGAGTTCGAGGCAGGACTTGGACATGCTGATCCAAGGCTGAATAGGTCAGTAGAACCTTTGAAATGTATTACTGCGTCCGCGCTTCATGCTGAACTTCCTCTGCGACAGCTCGATTCAAGGCGCAAGTTGGCACCTCCCCAGCGCATACAACCTGTTGCCTCTCAAGTCATCAGCTTTTGCCGATGAGCTCATGAGGCCGATGCGCCTCGACAACATGCATGCACGTCACGTTCACACACATGCGGTATGTGGTGATGAAGTAGATCTAAAGCAGAAGTGCGAAGGAAATATATGGCCCTCCATGGACACGACTTCCACCGAAAGATGTGATGACCAGGTGAAGTCATGAAAAGCATCCAAAGTGAGGCCTACCACTCCGATTCTGACTCAGACCATGAGCGTGCACAGCGATCAGAACACTTACAAGGCTTCTTGTAATCCTGCATCGAGCTCCGATAACCGCCAGGTGATGCGTGTGCTGACAATGGCTGCCCATGACTGCTTGAAATGAAATGTGAAAGCAAGCGAAGCCCTTTCAAACTCGACGAATCGAAGTAAAGAGCAAAATATGTTAGAAGCGATTCTCATTCAATCAATTTTCATGTGCTTCAGACACTAGCAAAGAAAGGGTATCACAAAAAGTCCAGCACTCCTATGTACAAGAAATCCTCCCCAAACGCAATGTTGCCCGTTTCATCCGTAGCGAACGTCCTGTTTCCATGCATCGTCTTCATCGTCGTCTGTGTGGTATCAAACCATGCATAACAAATCGTAACATCATAGAGCCTCATCAAACCCCAGCTCTTTCAAACAGCATTCCTCGGCTCCGTAGGTTTGACCCCATGAGGATCCAAACTCCTCCTTACACTATCCATACTCTGCCTCATTTCAGGCTGCTGAGGAACATTCAGAGTGAATGGATTATGTCCAGCTTCCGTGCTCTTCAGCTCCCAGCTCCCAACTCTTTCATGACCACCGTGTGGGCTCGTTGGGCTCGTTTCGATCGAAGCACCGACTACAGCACCACCTTTCGGAATCGTCAAATCCTGGTCCGATCGCATCTTCTGACCTCCTTTGAACCCTCCCAAATCCGAAGACGACCTTCGAGATCTCTGATTCCTGTGAAACCGCACACCAGCAAGGAGCATCAAGAGTCCAAATATCACACCAGCAATGACAAGCGCAATAACAGCACCAATCACACCCGCAACAGCAGGATTCATACGATGACCATTACTGCTCGAAATCCGATGTCCCTTAGCCCAATCCTCCACAATCGTCTTCGCCTCATCCGTTCTCCAAGCCGCACAAAAAATATTCGTAGAATTGCACAAAGTACACCAATCGCCGACATTCACCATCAAGAAATTATACATCTGATATTGGAAATCACTCCACATCATATCCGTTTGATCTGGACCGCGGTTGAAGAGTGGGTAGGCACGATATTCTTCTCCGTCTTCTGTTCCGTTGCGGAAATAGAAGCGGACCCAGAGATCGGACTCGCTGGGGAAGGTTTTTGGGCCGGTGGTGTTGGTGTAGGAGAAGAGTTCGAAGACTGCGGAGGAGGCGAAGTTGGGGGTTCCGTAGAAGTTGGAGTTTAGTTCGGGAAGGCCGACGAGGGAGAAGAAGGAGAGGAAGGGATGGTAGTCTGCGAATAAGAGGTTTAGTTTGTAGGAGCCGTCTTGGGAGTTTGTGATTGCGTCGGTTAGGCCGTCCATGATTCTGGCTCCGAGCATGTTGCCTGCTATTGTGGAAATGCTTCCTTGAAGACCCGGGAGGCCTTTTTCGTTGCTGACGGAGTTTACGGCGCTGACGTTGCCGAGTTGAGCGAATTGCTGTTCGTCTGCTAACCAACGGAGGATATTGAGGTAGGTAGTGTTGGTCTTGACGTCGTAGTAGCGGTCAAGGGCTTCCTTCACTGTGTCGTTGTAAGCGTATTGGTATCGGAGGTAGTCGTAGATAGCGTAAGCATTTGTGTAGTCCCAGAATCGGGAGTCGAGGACGCCTTCGAAAACGGCTGGCCCGATTGCGTTGT
The DNA here is from genome assembly GCA_014298035.1 of Pseudocercospora fuligena. Taxonomy (NCBI): domain Eukaryota; kingdom Fungi; phylum Ascomycota; class Dothideomycetes; order Mycosphaerellales; family Mycosphaerellaceae; genus Pseudocercospora; species Pseudocercospora fuligena. The sequence continues at coordinate 37,548 of JABCIY010000065.1, read as the reverse complement.
AGATGTTGTCAAAATCCTCTTGAGTAACTCCGAAATTCTGGCTAGTGGTGTACGCAGCAGCGGCCTGTTCCCACGATGGACAATTCAGGTTGCCACTTAGATAGATGTAATTGTAGTCCATTGGCCCAGTAGCATGGATCTGAGGGTATTGATACCCGTCGAGAGGAGACACGACCTGCAGAACGTTAGCCTCGGATGGGCAGTGCTTTGGACGTACGTATTTACTCACATATGTGCCATTGGCCAGCACATTTGTTGGACTGACCATGCCAGGCGTGCTAGTATTGCTGTCTGGAGTCCACGGCGGGTACAATCCTTGCATGAACGCCTGAGCCGTGCCCAGATTGTACTGCTGCTCCAGAGCAATGGCAAACAGCTGCATTGGACCGAATACATCTGTGTTCAATCCGTACAAAGGCGCTCCAGCATATTCTGCCCCATTAGAGCCAGTGCGATTCTGGTCATATGTGGACTCGATGTATCTTTGTCGGAAGAACTGTCCAGCTTGGTATGCTTGGTTCGCGCCAACGGCTGTCAACGTCGTGGGGATGTTTCCAAGAATCTCTGGCGTTCGTTCTCCCGTTCTTGTTAAAATCACGCTGGACCAAACAGTGTATTCGCGATCATCGTCGGTGCTGTTCTGGGCTAAGGCCGGCGGTGTGAGCGCGAGCGCCGCGATCGATGCCACCACGACGGCGAACATCTTGCTAGCAGCTTTTCAGGAAGAGAGAAAGATCCGGTATTATCAATACCAGCTCAAACGACCAGCGTGAGTATTGACGTATTGACGGAGTATAGTATGGCCTTTGCACACCGCAAAGAGGAGGGACAATGAAATCCACCACACCTACCATCCGAAGCTCTACCTGGACCTCGTGAGCTCTTATCGCTCTATAGCCGGTCAAGTAAGCCATGTAGGCTCATCCTCGTGAACCATAGTGCAGCCATCGTGCATCACGACATGCAATGTGTGCCTTGTCCACGCCAGATGTGGTCAAGCCGCTACTGCTTTGAGCGATTGACCTTGGGTGTAAGAGGTGGGGTGAAGGTTGGCAGAGGATCGAGAAGCATATTGAGTTTGCGGCTGCGTCCGGCTCATTGACTGCCAAGACCAACTTGATATCGTGAGGTCGTGTCTCCGGAGTATGCAGTGAGGTGAACACTTTTTCTTTGGCAATGGAGTGGTTCAGGATGCTGTCAGAATGAAGCGAAGAATGAATTCTTTCCTGTGTTGTGGTGCTGTTCGTGAAGTCGAAGTTGAACGGACCGCGGGGTCGAGTTTCTTGGAAGGATTCGGATACTGATAGCGCCTCCCACGTGCGATCATATAAAGCGATGGCGGGACATCTTGTAAGACCTCTCCCAGCCTCACAAAGGGTCACGGTCCTTCGGCTGCTTGCATCGCTCGATCGGTGGTTGCACCGAAAGCTGGTTCCTGGTCCGCTATGACAGCTATCACAAGCATGTGAAAGTATGTACCCGCTGCATTTGCAAGCTCCAAATATCCCTCGGCTAAGGGCAACTTCGTAAAGATTTCGAATGCCTTGGGTACGAGCTTCTCGCAATGTACGAGTAGAAGTTCGCATCATATCGCGTAGTATTTGACCTTTCTGTTTCCACGTATTCCTGTTCAGCGCATATCTTCCATATTGTGCGTACACAACTCCTCTTGCTGGACCACCGCTGCCTCAACTTCCACAAGCAAAGCAACTACCGCAAGGAACTTCGCACCAGCAATAGGAGACATTTTCACCATGTCGACGATATCCTTTAACATCCCAATCCTTTCGATCCCATTTTACTACGTGCTTGCGGTCTTCCCACATGGCTATGCAATCAACAAAGCATCCAAAGGCGACCCCAAGAAGCACGACAATCGCAACCCCAAAGGCACTGCTCAGCTTGAAGCTCTAAAGAAGCGTCTGTCGGCCAAGGAACTCGCTGCTTTCGAACGTGGCGAGTCATGCCATCGCAATCACCTCGAGAACATGCCACTGTATGTCGCAGCAGTTTTTGCAGGCATGCTGGCGGAAGCAAGAGTTGGTGAGGGAGAGATTGGATTGATCAATTTCGTGTTGGGATGGAATGCGATTCGAATTGCGTACACTGCGAATTACTTGGCGACAGAGACGATGGGATGGAGCTATTTGAGGAGTGCGCTCTATTTTGCCGGAACTGGATGGGCCTTCGTGATGTTCTGGAGAGCAGCAATTGCATTGTCGTAGAGCCGCAAATGGGCGAGTTGTATGGTAAAGAAGGGTCGGCTCTGCCAATGTAGTTAGCTGGCCAACATTCAATGCAAGCAGATACCGAAAATACTTATAAAAAAAGGTCCCATCCGCCTCCCAAGCAAGCCTGGAAGACGGCATTCGCGCCCATGCGCGTCTCTTGCGATCCCTCATCGACTCTGCACCGTGCCCCAGCTTTCGAGCATGGCAGAAAGATAGCAATGGCTCCCACCGACTGGCGAGCACGGAAAGCAGACAAGCCAGAGCTTTGATCCTCACTCTAGAGAGGTCCCGCTCTCACGCACTCGAACTCCAACCCGTAGTCACACATCACGTCGATCGACCAGCTTTACGGCGGTGCGCAGGCTCGAGCTTCCGAACGATCGCATCGCAACACCTTCACCATGCCTGTAGCAGTACCGAATTTCGACAGTCATCCCTCTTATCGATGACCATACACTCTGAACCCAACATACCGTTTCGTCAGTCCTGGACAGCTTGCTTCTGGGCCCCACGATCGCATTGCACAGTGTGTAATAGCACTCCCGCTCAGAGACAAGTCTTTGATTCCTTCTCGTCGATATCAACGACATTTTGAGAGGCAGTATGTCGCATTGTGCGACGCAAGCGGTCAAAGTACGTCAGCAAAAACCGCTCGCCATCTCACAACCACCAAAGTGAAGAGGTGAGGATGCACTGAGATCGTCTTGGAAGGACGAGATGGTGCGGTAGTATTCGGCGCTCACCAGTCGACTCCCACTCTCCAGGCTCGCGCAAGGTCTGTGGGAGGAGGTGATTGACACGCCTGATCGGATAATCTATGAGATTCACACGAATAGTGGTTGCTGGGGTGTGAGCTTTGAGGTTCCTGCTATTATGTCGATGGATTGGAGGGTGGTAGGCTTTCTGTCAAGGCCAGCGTAGCACGTGGAAGGAGTGCGCAGAATCTTCGCCGAGGCAATTGTGAGCCGATCAGGTTGAGCAGTTGAGAAAAGCTGTTTGGTGGATGTTGAACCACTGCGTATCGAGGCCGAAAACGTGGTGCACGGAGACGAGAGTCACACGATTCGAAACAACTGTCGTCTCAGACAACTTCACCATGGATATGACTTTCAGAAAGAACACTGGGCCGCAGGTGCTATGGCATGCCAAAGGATAGCTCGAGAGGGAGAAGCTTCGGTGGGTAAGCAGCAATTACCTCGCACATGCCGCGTTGAAGCAGACATGGACAGACGAGTGCAATGCGATGCCAATGTGGAAGCGATTCCGACCGTGCCGTCGGTGTGTGGGCATTACGATGCTCTGCCAGTGTCTTCATCAGGTCAGCCAAGGCTTGGTCCGTCTTCGAGCAGCAGACATCAATTACGATGCTGATGAATCGACTCATGTGGTCTCGAAACCGAACGATCCGGAGCTCAATGTTGCCAGCTTCCACTCCGGCCACAAGACCATGCCGCCAATTGCAACAGCATGTGAAGATCCTAAAGACAGACTTGCGAAAGTGCTGTCCGGCATTCCTCGTCCACTCCTCTCCCATCTAACAAGAACAGCGTATACCATCAAAGCTATCCATTCGTGATCAGAGCATTCGTCCGGCCAGCAGCCTCGACGCGCGCTTCCTCAGAAGTCTTCCCCAACCGACGCATGAGGCCGCTGCATTACATCGCATTCCTTGCAGAACGCACCGGACATGACCAGCAACACTTTCGTCCCGCTTCTGCATCTCCCTTCCGCCACATTCACCATGTCTCGCGAAAAACAGGCTACAGCAGCTTCGCAGGATCAGGGTTGGCCGCAGACTAGTCGTGAAGCCGGCTGCCTGTCGTACTGAGGGCACAGTAGAGGACAGCGTGATACTTGATAACCGAGAAGATCGCTTAGGGTTAAGCACTCCAAGATGCGCCACCCACTCCGCTCTCGAGCTCTGCCAGCAACGCATCTGAGGACCTGCACGAGGCTCGCTGGTGTTGCTTGGCATTGCAAGAGAGTTGAGCGCAGTGTAGACCGTTGTCTGACACCGCTGGTAGCCGTGAAGCCACGAGGGGAGAACAGACGATGGGCACTCGAAGGACTGTGGGAAGGGTATGTGCTGTTGGTGTGTGTAGAAGAGCGACGCGGATCGGGGAGCCTCGAAGTTTGCTGGCGGGCCGAATACGCGACATTTAGCGGTGGGTTAGAGGACGGTCTATCGATTCGAGGTCGTGCAGATATCGCTGCCAGTGTTTGCGGTAGGCGTGATCGAAGGTGTTGGGTTGGGAGCAGGTGCAATGGCTGGGAATTGATGTGGAGGAAGTCGCGTCTCGGTCTTCGGCCCGCTCGGCAAGGAACGCGTCTCGATCGCGACCTCACGAGCTGCACAAACATTCAACTCATACTCATGTCAATGTCAGAACACTACACCACTCGAGAATGCCGACACGATCCTGATCGATAGTCTGGGGAGATCTCATCATCGAGCTGCTATTGCTCTACTTCTGCGACCAGGCACCCATTTGACTCTGTACCTGAGCGGCAACTGCAATGCGGGATATCCATCAGTATGCCGCGCTCGATTTGTGATTCTGAGGACGAGGAGGAAGTCTTTGTGGAGGATGATCGACCTACTCAACGGAGTCAGCGAAGCACTGTGTCTGGTTGTATAGCACACGCCGAAGAAGTGCTCGCCACGTTCCCGTTTGAAAGTATGACGGATTGCGCCAACGATCGAAGCAGTCTCTCTACAGGTGTGGTATTGTGCCTGCTCTTCTGCGGAAACAGCGCTGACATTGCATTCAGGAGAATTGAACCGGCAAATTCAGGACGCACAGCGAGGTTTCTTCAACTCGACTGGTGACAACTCTACGACTTCCAACACAATGGCCGCTGCTCGTTCGACTACCTCGCCTTCCAAGCAGAAAATAAGCCGTCGACAAACCGCCCTAGCTGGACCATTTCCTGCTGAGACACCTTCCAGAAGCACGAAGCGTACGAAGACTCTAACGACTTATGGATCGGGAAGGACCTCACGGACCCCCAAAACAACAGACAATCCAGCGTTTGATGCACTTCGTGACGACCAAGCTGACCAACAAGCATCGCAGTCACCTCGATTCTCAGATCACTCTGGCGGCTTCGGCTCGGAGCGAGGCCTGCCACATGGCACTATCGAGGACGACTTTGCCAAGCATAATCCTAACGTCATGTTCAGAGACACAGGAAGTACAGTCGCCTTCAATGAGTCCTCCGAGCAGCGAATGCTGGAACAAGCTCTTCAAGACGTAAGACAGCCAGCCAGCTCAGCTGCAAAGTTCGCAGAGTCCGAGAAGAACCCAAGCTCATCTTTCCCGCTTTGGGCAACTGAAACGCAATCGCCGCACAGCAATCAATCAAAGAAGTCTGTTCGGCACGACGCAGGCTCCAACGACTACGTAACAGAGCAACTAGATAGGGTACCAGATCCAGTCGAACCTCCTCAGCAAGACCCGACTGCAGCGACAAGCAAGCCTGCTGGAGGTCTCGTCCAGGATGAGACTCAATTTCCCGATGACCTGAAGACAGCCGATGACACTCAGCGCCAAACCTCTGTACTGCCAAGGTCAAGCCCACAAGTCATCGTACATACCAACGGCACGCCTGAAGAGACACTTTCGGGTACCACTACCCAAAAATCAGCCCGAGGACGAAAGCGCAAGGCGAGCACCACGGCCAAAGAAGCATCATCCGAGCCATTGAATTCGGAAGATCTACTAGTCGGCCTGCCGAAAGAGCGGTACCAACCAAAGCCCAGCCGGCGTAGGATGACAGAGCTGCCTGAAGAGCCAATCGACTATTCCGTTGTCCCGGAGAGGGCTGCAAAGAAGCGACGCAAAACTCTTAATGATGCCAGTGCGAGTCCTGAGCACGTCGACGAGGCTACCACGCAGTCGGCAAAGGCGTCAGAGAAGCTGTCGAACTCAAAGCCGTCCAAGAGAGATCAGGCAGTCTCATCCAAAATACCAAACAATTCGGCACCAGGCACGCCAGAGAAGCCCGCTGCACCAAGTGCAGGAAGTCCCCCGAGGCCGGTGGCATCTCCTTTGACCTCACCAGAGACAAAAAAGGCGAAGCAGTCTCCCATCAAGGTTGCTGCACCACCCGCCAAGGCATCTCCATCGCCATCGAAGATGGGCCCGCCATCGCTGCCGGCGTCTTCGATGAAGAAGAAAGTACCGCGGAGTCATACCACCATATTTGAAGACTGCTCCCAAAATTCACAGAAGTCACCCAGCTTAAGCCAACAACAAGCGGACCGCAGATCCGCTTTACAAGGTACAGGGAAGAGAAAGGCTCCTGCAAACAAGCCGAGACGCAGAATTGTGCAAGATGACGAGGATGACGAGGATGAACTTAGCAAGGAGATCGAAAAGGAGGCCCCAGCACCTAGAAGGCGTGGCAGGCCCGCTAAAGTAGACTCACAGAAGGCCATTGCCGCCAATCGTGGGTCGATCCAAGACCTCAATGATGACGGAGAAGATGACGAGGCGCCGCGGAAACGAGGGCGAAAAGCAAAATCTACTCAAAAAGTACTCGAGGACTCTGACGCTGAAGACGAGATTGTCGCTACAGAGTCTGTCAAGAAAGGTCGGAAGTCTATGTCAGCTGAGATGGTCCAAGACGACTCTGCAGCAGAAGATGTCCTTGAGCCTACTGCGGAGGACGAGCCGCAGCCATCGAAAAAGAAGCGTGGTCGTCCAGCCAAAAGCAAGGCTGACGCTGCGCTCACGCCGGCTCCCGAAACTGACGGAGACAACACCACCGAAGCCGTCGCATCCTCAGCTTCCAAAGTCCCAGAAGGGGAATCCAATGTACTCAAAGCCAAAGACACGAACACACTGCCAAACGCAAAGGAGGCCACCCCTGTACCAGACAATGGAAAATCGACGAAGGAAAATACACCGCAGCAGCCACAATCTGCAACTAAATCAGGCCCAACGACGCATTCGCCGATCAAGAAGACGAGCAAGATTCTCAATCATCGCGTTGGCTTGAATAAGAAGAGTCGCATCCCGCCGCTCCTGAAGATCGTGCGGCCGCAACAGCGCAAAGAAGTCGAGCGCGTTACAAAAGTGATCAGTGTCGCTGAGCTGGAGAGAATGGCGGCAGCTAAGCTCGAAGAGTGATACGCGACCGCTACTGACGATTAAGATATCAGCATTTTACTTGTACATGTACTGTGACTAGCGAAGTCTGGAGAAGGGACTGAAAGATGGCTTGTTTGAAGATATACCCCTGCATTGTTAGACCAAGCACTGTTTATAGCTTGTGAGTTGAGCTGCTTGCACACAGATGTTTTGAGGCGACAGAGATTGTCACGGATCACAGCTTTTCACCTGGGAAAGGACTTGGAGATCCTGGTTCACCGGAACCTTGCCCTACCCTTACCGTTACAGCAAAGGAAGACGGCGCCATTCCGCTTCGGGCCCGACCAGGCGTGAGCACAAGGTTGTCGCGTTTCCAACACCTGTCTCCTTCTCTGCACCTTACACCTGGTTACTACTTACGCTATCCATTGGCGTTGACCTGCTCAACGAAAACGTTGCCCTTTTCCACGACAGCCCGCCCAAAACAACGACCAAAGCATTCCCCATTCGCACTCGGCCAGGCTTCACGCAGTCCTTGGTGGTCATCAACGGCTCCAGCATCAGTCGCGATGTTACATAGTCTGCTCGTTATCCATTGCGGCACACATCATGACTAGATGACGAGAGATCTCGCACAACTTGCATCCTCGTGCCCACACGCTACCTGCGAAAGGATCCTGAAAGCGCAGCCTTCCGGTTAGTAGTAACTTCGCAGCCTGCCTACCATTTCGACGTGGCAACAATGGACCAGCAGACTAGCAAAGATCCGAGGAATAGTAGTATCAGCCCCTGTTATCAAGTTCTTGCTCTGCTCACATGTCCATCAACTCCGCCAGTGGTCGTTGTATGCAGCCATACCTGCCCCACATTGCGACACATTGCGTGCTTTGGACGCGTGGGATCGCTTCTCACTAACATTTGACAGGGTGTGGCTGAAGTATACCACTTACCACAAAATGTCCAAATATCTCACCAAACTTAGTACTTGGTTACGGTCTTTCAACGATGGCTACCATTCTCGTCAGTTCTCCTTTGTCAAAAGGTTCACCCCATGCAACGACTCACCTCCTAACAAATGGACGAACAGTCGACACCGCACTTGAAGACTATAAGACTTTTGACGCAGATGACTTCCCTGAAGAGATACCGCCGTTAGGCGAACCGCATCAGGAGAAGAGATTCTGGTTCCAAAGGTCATCAACATTCGATCAAGATGCTATTGCAACGCAGCCGAGTGTGTATGATGATCGAACAATAGCCAAGGACTATCTACCACGACCAGGCTGGGAGAACATACATCGATTTGATCCACATGCTCGATGGACGTGGCGAGAAGAATATGCTCTCATACGTAAGATCGATTACAGAATCATGATCTTTGCGTGTTTCATGTTCATGGCACTTGAGCTGGACCGAGCGAATATCACGCAAGCTAATACCGACAACTTCCTCGATGACCTCAACTTGACCACGGACGACTACAACCTTGGAAACACAATCTTCAAACTCAGCTTTCTCTGCGCAGAGCTACCATCTCAGCTTGTCAGCAAGTGGATGGGACCTGACAGATGGATCCCAATGCAAATGATCTTGTGGTCACTCGTGGCTAGCTCCCAGTTCTGGCTCAGTGGCAAGACGAGCTTTCTTGCATGTCGCTCTTTGCTTGGGATGCTACAAGGTGGCTTCATACCAGATGTTAGTAATCGACATCCGATTCATGCTCACAGTGCTAATGTGCCCAGATCGTGCTATATCTCTCGTACTTCTACAAACATCATGAACTCTCTCTACGACTCAGTTTCTTCTGGACTGCCAAGAGCTTTGCAGATATCCTGGCTGGCTTCTCTGCATATGCTCTACTTCACTTGAGGGGCGTCGCAGGTCATGCCGGGTGGAGATGGTGAGACGCCTAATGAACACCAGAAGACTCTCTGCTGATGTATTCTAGGCTCTTCTTGATAGAGGGACTCTTCACTCTGCTCATGGGCATAGCAGCGACAGCACTCATGCCTCCAGGACCGTGTCAAACCGCGAATTGGATTAGAGGCCAGAAGGGCTGGTTCACGCCACGAGAAGAAGAGATCATGGTCAATCGTGTGATCCGAGAAGATCCGAGCAAAGGCGATATGCACAATCGAGAAGCAGTCACTCCAAGGTTGTTGTGGAAGAGTCTGAAGGACTTTGATCTCTGGTAGGTTGAATCTCAAGACCTTCAATGCTGTTGTTGACCCAGTCACCTAGGCCGATATACCTCATCGGACTTCTTTTCGAAGTCCCTATGACACCATCCAGCCAGTACCTGACCCTCACGCTACGAGGTCTGGGATACGACACATTCTCCAGCAATCTACTTGCCATCCCATGGACAGCGTTCTCCATCATCGGCATGCTCGCTCTTTCCTATTCTTCCGAGGTCTTTGGCAATCTATCTTTGCATGCGGCGATTGGACAGATCTGGGCAATACCATTCCTCATCTTCCTTATCTTCACCGATGTCGAGCATACACAACCATGGCTTATCTGGATCATGGTCACACTCCTCCTATCCTGGCCGAATCCACATCCTATCCAAGTGGGCTGGAATTCCCGCAACTCGAATACTACGCGATCACGAACCGTCTCGGCGGCGTGCTATAACATGTTTGTTCAAGGTGGCGGAATCATTTCTTCGAATATATATCGGAAAGGTAAATTCAAATCTATTCTCATGTTTCGATGCTTTGGGCTGACATGATGCCGTACAGATGATGCACCAAACTTCACTCGCGGCAACAAGAATCTTCTCCTCCTTGCCTTCATCAACCTTGGCATATATTCTTGCACGAAGCTCTACTACATCCGTCGCAACAAACAGCGTGACAGACGCTGGAATGCCATGACGAAGGAAGAACAACTGGAGTATCTGGAAACTACGAAACATGAAGGGAATAAGAGATTGGATTTTAGATTTGCGCATTGATGTGTTACATTAATACATATTGATACATGCGGACGACTTCTCGCCCTTGCCCAAAGCGGCTCCGAATGCAATCAGCAAAGACGCGAAGACAGATTCTACAGCCCGTTGGCTAGATCAAATATCGTACAATATGAAACCAAGAAAAAGCACTATGCCATCATGTCCAACTAGACCAGCTAGAGGACCGCAAGAAGGCAGCAATCACGGTGTAACCTAAGCCAGATTCACCTAGCAGATGCTACTCAACTCAGCCCCGAGCGCAGAGACCACACTCGCACCGCTCTGTATGGTGTACCATATACTTCTTGTACGAGCCGAATAAGTACCAATCTGAAGAGCCCATAGGCTTCTCACTCGCACCTTCCGCTTGGCGCGCAGCCATGCCCTCGACGATATCGAGCGTATATGCAGGGACCTTGCGAACGTCTGTGATCTCGTTCCATGTGAGCTTACGACGGAAGCAGTTGATTGTCTCCATATACTCGACGAGATGGTTTGCGACGAAGTCTCGGGGTATGCCGCCTAGTTCTGTGGCTTTGAAGGCGTGCATGAAGAGTTCGTTCAGGGCTGCTGAGTTGCCGGGCTGTTCTTGCTCGGAGGACTCTTGAGAGGACGATGATGCTGGTATCGGAGGAGACGCCCAGTTGACTCCATCATCATCCCAATCAAAGATTGAAGGGAATTTTCGAGCCTTGTCGTCAGGGCGGAACAAGAGCTTCTCGATACCATTAGCGAAAGTTCGGACCATGTACTTGATCATGTCATCCTGGAATTCAGGAATGCATAGTCTATCGCCGAGATACCAGGCGGAGAAATTCTTGATGTGCTCGGCACCACCGTCATTCTGCTCTTGATCGAAGTCAGGAAATCTCCTAGTGGTGATCCAGTAAATCAGCACTTTCCATGAGCGGAGATCATCTTCAGGGAAGTAGATCTTACCTTCTTTTGCTTCTTTGCAGTCTCGGGTCAGTGCTCCGCGAAAGAAATTGGAGGTGCGAAGAAGTGTGCTCTGGGGAACCAGGATGGGTGTGACGCAGTCGCCAATGTAGAGGGAGATCAGTCGGTCGACTTGAAGGGAAGCGAAGAGGCTGTCCATGGTAATTTCTGGTGAAGAAGTTGGACTGGACATGTTGGGCAGAGTCGTTGGCGAAGAGGTTTCCTGAATCTGCGACGTCGCAGCGGTGATCGTTGCAAAGTTGTGTTGCGTGTTTTCTGGATTGGTGAATATCGAGGCTGTATTTGGTCTCGGTGTTCGATGCTCAGAGATTGATGATCTGGAAAGCATGGTCGTTCTCCTCAGCTCTATGACTTGACTTTATACGCATCCGAAGAGTACAGGTTCCTAGAAACAGAGTCTTTGTTCGCTTTGTGGTCCGAATGAGAATGACATTGTGCTTTCTTTGTCTTGCAACGTCGAGCGATCGATGCTATTGTATTGTGGCCAACAAAGCAATGCTGGCATCGAGATCGTCCCATTGTCGTTGATGTGGAAGCGACTCTGGCCTTGGTAATGTGCTGAGAGTGTTCTGCGTAGTCAAAAATCAACCAATCGCTTTTCGTCGTATTTCACGGCTCTCTATAAGCCATGGTATGAAGTATACCTCAGAGCTGCCTGCTATCAGCTTGAGTCCCACGGCGACTCTACTTCTACTTTCTATCTCTTCCACATAATCGCCGCGCGCACGTCTCATCAAGCTCAAGCTCAAGCATCCGATTGAGACGCGAGCACCTCCAGCTCCGTTAGGAATAAATCACAGAAACGCCATATGATGCAAGAACCAAGCCTGAGACCACTGAGGCCGAAACGCACAAGCAGAGGAAGCACTTCCTTTCAAATATACAACATCACTCACACATGACTGGCGCATGTTGAATATGTGCGCCATTCGTGTATCCTCTTGACGCCTGGTGTTCCTGTAGACTTATATGGCAATGAAGCCATATCACTATGATTGCTGAGATTGCTGATTGTTTTGCACCTGTGCTGCAAGCTGCAAGCCATCCTTCAATTCTTGTGTCAAAGTTGAGACTCCCTCAGTGGTGCCGCTGGTGCGCTTGACCTCAGCATTACTTGCAGTCTTGTCTTGGTCGCCATTTGTGATGCTCTTTGGAGCCTCTGCTTCCGTCAAGCCCTTTCGAATTCGTGCTACGCTGTCAACAATGACGGCGTCGATACCGGCTTGCGCTTGCAGATTGCTGTTATGCGGGTCGTTGTTCAGAGTTCCATAGGAGACGCAAATAAGCTCGGATGACTGGACGACATTAATGAGTCGAGGACAAAGCACGAAAGGCTCGGCAGCGCTGACGATGCCCAGAAGGTTCCAGCGCGACGCAAAGCGCACTGCTTCTTGAAGCGACGAAGCTCGAATATCTCCGACGGGCGAGACTCCAGCATCAGTCAAGAACAGAACCGGAATTGATGGCTGCTTGAAGGTGAGCATCAAGCAGATATCAGGATGGAAAGAAGAAAAGACAATATTCCTCTTCTTTCGTCGGTCGTACACCATCTTCAGGACTGTGTCGACGAACAAGTTGAGCTCAATGGCGTAGGTGTCCATCTCCTCTTCCACAAGCTCGAAAAGCATAGGATACTTCATTTCAATATTGAAGCCGACATCTTCCGGGAGCGAGTTGAACATCTGCTCAAGCGTCGTGAATTGCGATTGGATCACATCGCCACGGGTATTGCCCTTGAAACCTTTCATCTTGAAATCACGTGTGTGCTTGAGGCGATCTCTCTTGGTGTCCTCAAACGGTGCACCGACTGAATAAGAGCGCTGTACGCGTCGATCGTGGATAGCTCGTTCACTACGCCCATTTGTTGTGGGCGGCGAATTCGGTCGTGATGGCTTAGGAGTGTCGCTTAAAGCCAGGAATTGCTCCAAGGTCAGGGTGTGGACCGGCACATCTGCACCCGTCTCGCTGACAGTAAAGTCATGATAGATGACTGGAACATGGTCTTTGGTCATCTGTACATCGAACTCGACGTATGAAGCGCCCAGGTTGGCTGCAGTAATGAAGGACTGAATGGTGTTCTCTCCAAGCTGCAAGGACGTTTTTGTGGACATGTTCTTGCCAAGGCCGCGGTGGCCAATGACCCTGGTGGACGACTTTGTCCAATACGTCTTTTCTTCAGAGATGCTGAGATTCGGATGCTTGAATGGCGTGATGATCAGAAAGTTGAAGTTGATCGTACCAATCACATCGAAGTTGGGTCCAGCAAGAAGAGGGACGCTAAGGTCAGTCTGCAAAGTCGTGCGCTTGTTGCCAACACCAGTCTTGATGCTGGAAAGCAGTGCAACAGCTCGCGCAATTCTCTTGTCCGTGGATCCGGAATAGGTCGGCACGAGGTCGAACAAGAGCTTCACCTTTGAAGGATCTTTGCACATGAAGGTTATTGGCGTCGTGCTGATTTCCTCCTGGATGGGCAGGTCAATCACATTCGGCTCGCCTGTGGCACCTTGCGCCGTTACAACAAGCGACAAAGCTGTATCAAGCTGCGTGGCGTGGGCGTCCGTGATGGCAATGTCCTCCAAGCTGATCGGCTTCAGATCCTTGTTTTCGTCCAAAGTGCCGAGCGATACCAATACCATGGATTCGTCCGACAAGTAACGATGACCGAAAGACTTCACTGGTTCTGGGATTCTCATCCTCTGAACCTCTTCCCGCTGCACGCCGTTCGAGCGTCTGTCTTCTAGGGACGATGATTTCGGAGGCGATCCAGACAGCTGAGCTTGCAACTCTGGGCTTGGATGTATGCTTGGAGGTGGCGTGAACTGTGCGAGGTACTTGGCGATGTCAATATGGCCGCGCAGAGCAGCATGTTCCTGCGGCGTCCAGAGCGAAGAATCCAGCTTATTGATCTGTGCTCCAGCAGCTATCAGAAGCTTCACGATATTCATGTGCCCATTGACACAGGCGATGAACAATGGCGTCCAGTTATACGCCTTTTCGCCAATTTCGACGTTGATGCGCTGCTCGCCCTCCTTTGCATCGAGAAGAGCACGTGCACAATCCTCATAACCGAATCTAGCGGCAATGTGGAGCGCAGTCTCTCCATTCTCGTCACGAAAGTTGACATCGACACCGACGTCGACCAGCAGCTTTACAATCTTATGGTAATTGGACTTTGTGGCCAACTCCAGAGATAAGCCACTCTTCTCAGCGTGCTTGTTGGTCAAACGAGCATCTTTGAAGTTATGCCAGTCATCGACGAGCAATAGCGCTTTAGAGGTGCGGTAGTGGCCACCAATGACAGCAAGGTGGAGGGGCGCGTAGCCTTCGTCGTCCTGCCATTCTGCTGCATCAATGCCGCCGGAAACATCGAACAGATTCCACTGCTGCATGTGCTTCATCAGCATGTCGGTGGCGAATACAAGGCCATACTGAGCTGCATAGTGGAGTGGCATCCTGCCATAGACGTCTTTGGTGAGCACTGCTGGCTGTTGCTCCTTCCTTAGATGTTCCAAAATGAAGACAAGCAATTTCTCCACATGGTCATCTTTAAATGGATCCTGATCTGGATCACGCTCTTCGACCTTGAAAGCACCTGGAGCTCGCACCGGCGGCTCTGCAGCATTGATATAGCCCGTGGTCTTGGATATCTCTTGGTATCCACCAGAATTATGCGATGCTCTTACTCGTCCAGTTGCGATGATGAGTCGGTGCAAGCAGTTGCGCTTGTTCATATCGTCGTCTGGATCGATCGAGGGCACCTTGTCGATGATGGCTGCTATGCAATTAAGTTCCTGAAAGCTTATCGCTCGTTGCAGTAGGTCAAGGAGGAGACCTTTCTGCATGCCATTGTTGGCATTGGGAAGGTGAGTAGACACAAGCTCAAACAACTTAGCCGTGTTGTCCTCGCGCACAGCATTCTCCATCGCTTCCAGCGCAGAGGACGGAATCCGCAGAGCAGCCCTAGAACCCATGCGGTGGATGGAGCCAGAGCTGCCGGAATGTACAGAACTGGAATCATCCAAGACCTTGATCTCCCCCAAGCTAGAGAGCCATTCATTGATGCCACGCATATCAAGGGTGAGCTTGTTGTTAGTAGCGAACGGCTTTGGGTCAACCTTTGTGGCTAGATACCGGCTCTGGGTCGAAGAAGATGCTATCTTCTTGTCCAGCTTCTTGGTAATCTTCACGAAACCACGGCGATTGACCTCGCCATACCACTGAAGCTTGCGATACTGTCCGCGAAGCTCAAGCAGTGTGCCCATCAGGTCTTCCATGTCCTCCTTTTCTATGCCATCCTTGAGCTTGGATGCCATGCCATAGCGGTCGTATAGAAGTCGAAGTCGGCGGGAGAACTCGGCATACTTGCGATTGTAGAAGGTGTCGACATCCTCTAGCTGGCGATCAAGAGTGTAAAAGAACTCTGCAGGACGGTTAGGTTATCTAACGTGCCCATGGACTCGCTTACAGTACCAGCCAGGTCTGGCTCTTCTCCGCCATGCTCCTCAGCATTCTTGGTGGCGGCTTTGATCAACTTCTTCAATGCCTTATAGTCGATGTACGATGAAGCCCACTCAGGCACCTGGTTGCGCGGGAGATTCTGCCCGAACTTCATGGTCGCACTGTCTCTGCGACGGCCGAAGCCCGAGTTCGAGTCTCGAGATCAATGCCCTTGCAGACAGCAGTAAGCGCTGTGCGGCTAGAAGGGAGAGTGAGGAGCTGTGAGAAGCTATCAAGCACAATCGGTCGCGCGCATGAAGATCATGCAAAAGCTTCGAATGGCTACGGAGCGTCTTTGTTGGGGTCTGTCGCCGGCAACAATAGACGTCAGCGCGTCACCGCTTGCCCGCTGTTTCACCGCACATGGTCTGCAGAGAGAAGTAAATGTTCGTCAGTGTTTGCCACGACATGCAAAACCTCGCTGTCCTGGCGGTGGATGCTGTAGGATGTGGACACGGGTACTGAGCAAAGCTCTTGAATGGCTCAAAATTTAGACCTTTCGGGGTCCGGCTCGACGGCTTTCTCAGGGTCATCGGTGAACAATGTGTTATCACGGAAACATCTCTGTCTCAATCTCCTAAGCAAACAAGAGCTGCGGAGTCTGGCAGCTGGGAGCATAGAGGCGGAAGTGTAGGTTGCCATTATAAGTTTGAGATTCGTGGCATGGACACGTTATATCAACCCATCCCGCGGTGAACATACAGCCAAGAATAGTTCCTAAGAGACCGATTATGGCGTCACAAAACAACCCATGTGTACCTTAGCGTCAATCGGGTTGATCACAACCATGTTCAGGGACTTCTATGGACACGTGCCTGGCAGGTCGGCGAACATCACACATTGAATTGACAGAGCAATGCATATATCGTGGGGTGGAAGCTCCGGTACACTGTCTATTGGATGGACTTGCGCAGGAACGACTGAAGCGCAGAGTGCTAAAACGCTCGAAGCATCCCCCTACAAACGCCAAAGTGACTGGTGACCACACCACTGAGGATATATCGTCCTGACAAGCCTGAAATTGGCGAAAGATGCATGGAGATGGATAAATGGGCATAGATGTTCGAAGAAGGTGCGGCTCAGGCTGCTGGCAAGCTCGGCCAGTAGTTGAAAGTCGAGAGTAGGACAAGCAGGAAGAAGAACAACAGATCGCTGCAACATACCCATGAGATCGGGCTCATCGGAGAACGTCGTACTCATGGTGCTGAAGCGGAGATTATGTATGCCACAGGCTGGCTGTGCTTGAGAGGGCATTCCCACAGTTCTCGCCAGAAGTGTAAGCCTCGGAAATGCCACAACTGAGGAGGCAGCTGCCCAAGCTTGCCGACTGGAAAATGACAACCTACTGCAGCTGCCTTTCCTAGAAGCTTTTGCAGTGCTACAGCACTGTCGCTGGAATGGTGCTCCCATGCGCTTCAGCATGGCCAATGAGGCTGTTCGGAATGCCAGTGTCATGGAAGGGCGCGTTGCGTCCTGAGGAGAACCCTGGAGATTCACAGTGACACAGCACAGTCTTCTCATGAGCTTGTGATGCTCACGCGACAGTAAAAGGCGCATTCCCGACAGATTCGGCTCAATTTGGAGTATATATCTCGCAGGTGTCAACATGCATCGTCATTAGGGCCTGCATGTAGGACCAATTTCGGTCGTTGCTCGCAGCTTCGAAATATACATAAGCACGGCGAGACCACTAGCCACCAATTGACCACGCACTCACATAGTTTTCCTCAATCGCATCGAAGATGTCAGCTACGATGACACTCACCAAGCCCAGCGTGGTTACCACTAATCTGAATTATTACCTCGATCCGTCCAAGGGCGGTCATACCGAATACTACACAGGCGTATCCGACTACTACCGTCGCAAATTCGATCCTCATGAAGTACAAGTGGAAGATGCAAGACCACGAAAGGAAGAGTTCAAACTCGATGTTCAAGGATTTCAGCATGCTGCTCACTCTAGCGTCGAGAAGACTTTCGATGATTTCGACCGCATCAGAGAAGTCGCTTATCCCGATGTCGAAGCAATGGTCAAAGACATCACCGGAGCTACAAAAGTCCATATCTTCTCTCACCTAAGCCGCAGGGATAGTCGAGAGGGAACCATGCGGGCCGTCAAAGAGGATCCTAAGCTTCAAGATGGCAATGCTCCCATGCGCAAAGCTGTTCCCGCTGGTTTTGTGCATGTTGACTTTTCGAATGCTGGATCTGAAGCGATCATGAGAGACAACACTCCATCCGAAGATGTGGATGAGTTGAGGAAGACTAGATGGAGCATTGTGAGTATATCCTCGTGTTTCCAAGATCGAGTCGAGCTCCTGGGCCCGCGCTGAGTGCTGCTTTCTTTAGATCAGTGTCTGGCGACCCATCACGCCTGTTCGTAGAGACCCGCTCGCAATGTGCGATGCCAGGACGACTCATGAGGAGGATTTTGTTCCCATCACATCCTACCTTCCGCCAAAAGATGGCAGTGACTATGGAAACTTGACGCCTGCAGACAATTTCGAGATCTTCTACAAAAGATACCATCCAGACGAGAAATGGTAAGCTTGAGGCAACCGACGATCAACGCAAGAGAGTGCTAACATCTTTTGCGAAGGTATTACTTCGACAATATGACGCCGAATGAAGTTTTGTTGATCAAATTGTTCGATACCGCTAAAGATGGCAAGACAGCAAAGCGTACGCCTCACAGTGCATTTGTGATACCTGGCACTGAGAAGGAGCCCAAGAGGGAGAGTATCGAGATTCGTTGTTTGGCGTTCTTCGAGGACCAGCCAATTTAGCTGGCTGCCGATGTGGATCATCCGTTCGCTGCAAGTCTGGTTGCGCTCTCGAACTTCATTTTATAGCGTCTCAGCTAAGCAATCATGATTCAATGAGGAACTCTCAATAATTCTGGTTGTGATCAGGACGCTCTGTAGGTGAAATGCTGTCGTCCGAGGGACCGAAAGTCAGCTCCTCAATGCAACCCCGCAGCTCGGTGTGTAAGGCGTATGCATGTGCAACCTCATCAACTTCATGCCATGCTTGAATCTAGTTGATAGTGTGAAGCAGAAAGTGATTTCGGTGACAAAACAGCGTAGACACAGGTCTATTCGCAAAATACTACTCTCCTGCTAAAAACACACCATGGCAACCAACCAAGCTCCCATAATCGATCCAGCCAAGCTCTTCTCCCTGGCTGGAAAGACAGCGATCGTCACCGGTGGTACTGGTGGACTCGGAACAGCAATGACCATGGCTCTTGCCAGCGGTGGCGCGGATATTGTCTCGATCGAGCTGAAAGATGATCCCGGTAGCCAGAACTTGCATGAGGCTGTGGCCAAGACTGGACGTCAAATCAAGCAGTATCACTGTGATGTTCGAGATCCGAAAGATTTACGAGCCATCTTTGCGCAGATCTGGAGCGATGGTATCCAAGGAGACATTTTGCTGAATTGTGCTGGGATCCAGAGACGTGCTGAGGCCGAAGACTTCACTGATGAGGATATTGAGGCGGTTTTGGACATCAATTTGAAGGCGACTCTGGTTGCTTGTCAGGTAAGTGGTCTGTTCTTCAAGTAGACTGCCGTCCAGTCGAGTTAACTATTTCTCAGGAGTTCGCGAAACCGATCCTCAAAGATGAGAGCCGGAGTGGTAAGATCATCAATATTGCATCGATCATCAGCTTCATCGGCGGAAAGAATATCACGCCGTATGCTGCAAGTAAAGGTGGTGTGATGCAGTTGAGCAAAGCTTTCAGCAATGAGTGGGCATCCAAAGGCGTCAATGTCAACTCCATTCATCCTGGATACTTCACCACTCCGTTGACCGAACAGTATCAGACTGACCCGAAGTACAAGGACTTTAACAACTACGTGAGTGAATGTTGATGTAAATATCTTGGCTGCTTTAACGCTGATTCGTGGTTCAGGTAATGATGCGAACTCCAATGAAGCGCTGGGGTAATCCTGTGGATCTGGCTGGTGCGGTCATCTACCTTGCAAGCTCGGCCAGCGATTATGTGACAGGAAGCTCGATCGTGGTGGATGGTGGCTGGTTGGGCAACTAGCCCGTGTTCTATGATTTTCCAAATGCTCTGCTCTATCCAACATTCGATATCTATCCATTTAGTCAGCTAAGTTAATTCGATTTACGGTCACCTTTGCCGTTCATGATTGGCTCGACGTGGCCATTCGGCTTCGCTGCTCCGGCCGGAAGCAAGTCTTGTAGAACCACCTTGGCAGGCCACGCGAAGCCAAGAGCTTTAGTTTTTCCTTCTTCCGGATTGGTTAAGAACTCGATCAATGCCATGAAGGAATAGGATGATATAGCTGTCCCGATGTGCCACCAGCCATGAAACTCCAGCAAGATGCTCCAAGGATACCCAACCGCTTTCTTTCCACTCGTCAATAATGGGCAGCATAGATTATCGATGATCCAGATCCCGAAAGAGCCGAAGCCAAAGAAAGAAGCGATCTTGATCAGAAATCTCAGCTTCTTCTTTTGCTCCTCATCTTTGATCTCCGACTTGATAATGTGTCTTGTTCTTCGTGACACTGTGATTGATAAGGTGAAGAACAGTATGACATGGAGTATAAATTCGTCCGTAAGGCAGTGGTAAATGATGAATGGGATAATGACGCCGAGTATGATGGCCACATTTCGTCGTTGTATCGATGGAGGTTCCTTAAATGTAAAGACTTGTAGTAGACAGCTGCCCATGGCGCCATACATGGACATTTCATCAGACATCTGTGTCTGATATTTGAGTGTCGTGTGGTAGAGACTGGAGAATATGCCGACTCCGATGAGCGCCCAGTATGCTAGGTTCGTGGTTGAGAAAAGGCTGACATCTCGACGCTTCTGTCTTCGGAGGCCATGAATGCCATAGGCGACTGGAAGGCGCGGTCAGTGATTGTTGGTTTTGGCGCTCTTCTGTAGACTCAATCCTACTGTAAGCAAGACTCGTAGTCGTGTTGATGAATTCCGCAATGTAGTATGTAATCTGATAGTCCTTCACGAAGATCAGTCTCCCATCCCTCTCTCAGAATAATGACTTTGACTTTGTACCTGCTCACAAAAGTTCACATGCGAAGTGGGAGCTCCCCAGTAGCCCTGTTTGGTATGGTCGGCCGTTGACTGGTCCCAGAGCTTCTTGGCTGCGACAATTTGCTCTGAAGATGCCTCCATGCTTCGAAAAGCTCGACTGGAGCGAGCTCGTTGAAAGTACCGGACCTGTGCCTTCAGCACGAATGCTCTGCTTTTGAAACTGAACCAAATACAAACATTGTCGCTTCGCGTACGGGCAAACCTGAATTTCGACGTGAGACGTCCGGCTTAGGCTGAGACCCGGCGTGCCGAGGCAGCTTGTGCAAAAAGTAAGGCATGTGACTGGCACGGAGCTCAGTCCGCTCTCTGACGAACTATTTTGATTGCGTGTCCATCGGCGAGGCAACCGCGGGCACCGCGGACACGAGTTCTCTTGTCGACCTGCTATGCCGTCGTCGCGCAGTTGTTATAGGCATAGAAACTGATCTTGTTCATTCACTCGTGCTGGCGTTGAGCGAGTTGCGCCTCTCAGCCGGAAGTAAAGGAGCAGGCTCGAGTTCAGGCAGGTTCCTTCCAATCGCTCATAGCTCATGCTAAAACTACAGTACATCCGAATTTCGGCTTCAGCTGCCAGCTAAAATCCCCGATTTTTGATATGCATGTTAGAACATACCCAAACACGCCCTACATCGTGAGCTGAACAGATGATGTGGCTCAAGATCGCCCCGCTGCAAGCTCGCTACACAGCTCTCCTTCCGGCTGACTTGAGGCACAGGAACGAAGCCATTGAAGATCTCATTGAGACCACATTTACATATCTTGATCCACTCTCCTTGTGTAGTTCTTCGATCAGCCTAGTGTACGGCTTCAGCATCGAGACATCTCGAAGATCAATATGGCCACTCCAGCTCTTGTGTCGCCTCCGGCCAATGTCATGGATTCTATAACGCCCAAGAGCATCAAGGCACCCGGCCATGTTCTCGAACTTCTTCGTCGGCTCCATCGGAAGTCTTTGGATCAGGAGGCTGAGATCAAAGCCAGCGGAGCCGTGGAAGAGATCAAGTCCCATGCATCTGGCGACCCCAAGGAGAGAAAGCAACTGATCGACAACTTAATGCGAGACAAGTTCATTGCTCTTGTTCCGGACAAGGCGGTCTACATGTACAACATGGTCCGAGCCTCACGAGCTCTACACGTGGTGGAATGCGGCACGAGCTATGGTGTGAGCACCATCTACCTGGCTCTGGCTGTTGGACAAAATGCTGCAATTGCTGGTAAGAAGCCAGGTTCAGCTCGTGTCATCGCGACGGAGAATGAGGCTGCCAAAGCTGCTCAAGCTAGAGCCCACTGGAAAGAGGCAGGGGACAGTGTTATGCCGTGGATCGACATTCGCGAAGGCGATATTCTCGAGACCTTACAACATGACGTTGCCGACGTCGACTTCGTGCTATTTGACAGTAAGCGATTCGCAAGTATTGTTCTGTTCCTACTGACCCTGTGCAGTCTGGTCTCCGATGGCTCTTCCCATCTTGAAGACACTAGAGCCCAAGCTACGAAATGGAGCGATGTTGCTGACCGACAACACAATCTCTGCAGCTGAGGGCTATGCCGAGTTCCTGTCATATATCAAGGCTGACGGTAGTCCATACACAACCATGACCTTGCCTTTCGAAGATGGATTAGAATTGACCCTTTACTCGCCAAATCTCGTTGCGGTATAAGCACCATATTAATTGACATCCCATCGCTACGAGTCGGCTCGTGAAAACCCATCAGAATCTCCTCTTCGGAAGTCTTGGCCATTTGGGCTCCTGCTGGTCGGTATACCGAACGAAGAACGAAGACACGCACGGGAAGTGGAGCTTATGGTGTCCTATCGGGATCCCTTGCATAGACCGATCCGCATCAGGCTATGGTCGTCAGACTACACACAATCTGAATATCGCAGGACAAGGCAGCTTTTGTCGGCTTGCACAAAACAACACGATGTTCTTGGTCAGACTGTTAAGAAGAGCACCTCTTGACTACTTTCCTTGCCGAGCACCAAACTATGTCAATCTGTACGAGCACTACAAAAAGACGGACAGAAGTCCGCTCAGTCGTTGTGGCTAGGGTCGCCGCGTCGAAGCTGTTGTCCACCGAAGCTGACAAGGCAAGCATCTTTCATTTGTACCTCAAATCGACCAGGATAACCACAACTTGATCCCTGTACCATCGAAGCACGGATGCTGTTCCCGCCGAACTGGACAGCACTCTTGCCTGCTCTCTTCACCGTATCCGTCGCCCCGCTGTATAGCTTCGCACGGTTAGACGCCGGCAGAAATGTGATTGAGTACCAAATGCGTGAATACTATCCGACCTTAAACCTACAGCAGCACGTCGAGCTGGTAACACACAGGTTATGGCTGTGACGAAGAGATGCAGCTACCTTCGCAACTCTCTGCGTCAATGAGTGGAATTCCGCCATCGCAATATTCGTTCAACAACAGCCTATCCAACTAATATGATGGTTGTCTTCACGAGAGCCGTTGTGAGCGACAGCAACGCTGTCAAGCAGAAATTTCAACTCCCTGGCGAGATAAGCTCGTTGGTGGTGGCACTGCTCTCATTGCCGATCATAGCAGTCTTCTTCTTCGACCGACTGCGAAGTGCAAGGCAGAGAGGCACGACGATTGCCTCTGTGACTCTACTTCTCGTAAGTGAATGTTAGCAGCCTATTAATCATCCCATGCTAATGGCAATATAGACTTACCTCACTTCGTTTATGTTCATATTCATCCTGACTGTCATTATACATATTCGAGCAGATCACAGTCTTGGACTTTGCGATGCAACCATCATCACTTGTGAGCATCAGGCTTGGTACAGTACATGTTGGGCAGCCTTTCTAATAACGAACCAGGTCTGACATTATATATCCTGTGCAAGTCGGCAGGCTTCCTCTTCCTGATCGAGCGAGCATACATTATCTCTTGGCCGACCAGACCTCGGTATAAGACACCAGAATATGTCTTGAGCTCAATCTGCATTGTTATTCCTTATGCCGTTGTGGCCGGCATTGCCATGAAGAAGTAAGCATTTGGTGCCTCCAATGGGTCTTTTATATTGATCACTGACCGCGTCGACAGCCGCGTGGCCTACAGGACAGAAGGGCAAGTCTGCATCATTGGACTGAAAATGTTCGCACTTTTGGCGTTGACATTAGTGGAAGTCTTGGCATATGTACGTCCACTCTCCACAATCAACCTCGCAGCCTCACTGACTTGAACGTAGCTATATCTCACTTTGCGTTTTCTCGCACCACTGTTGATGGTACATTTCGGTGGTCAGGGATTGCTTCTTCCTCTGAAGAGACTTGTCGTCCGGACATGCATTGGCACCGCCATAGCCATGCTCTCAGTCCTGACAGTGAAGGTGTCGCTGACAATGTTTGACGGAGAACCCGCGTGGTTATGTTGTCTGACGTGCAAGGTTGATGCCTTGATCGGCTGCAGCGTCCTTCACTGGATTACCAAACCAGATCATGCTGACGAGGGCGAGCACGGAACACCGCAGGCTTTGGACATTGGATTTGGGGATGAGTCGGCTACCACAGCACGCCCGCAGGCTTATGGCTCGAACAGTACTGGGTCCAGTCCTCTGGAACTGAAAAGCTCGTGTACTACTGATATCATCGCTTGATCTTGAAAAGAGAAACTGCTGGGCCAGATGTGATGAATGACGGGTTGATCGAAAGCAGTGCTGTGAACAGGACGGCAAAATAATCTGCATTGAGATGACTACGAGGCGAAGCGACCGTGTGTGATACATTGGATGAAGTGCAAATCTGTTCAGTTCTAGTTGAGAGTATCAGCCTCGCAGGAGAATCAGTCTTCGAAGAGTATCGCGAGAATATACTGGTCATATATCATAGTGACCAGAACGAGTGAGCGTACCCTGCTGGCGAATGCTTGACTAAGGCGCACGATCACGCTCTCTGGTCTTTTTGAAGAGCTCTGCTCTGGAAAAAGAAGAGCTCAAATAGTCTGTTGTGTGTTGCTCTCGCAATGCCATGGCAAATGTTCAACACCAGAGATGGACGTCTGCGTGGTGAAGGTTTGACCGGATATTTTGTGCCCGCGGCGGTGGCCTAATCGTAGCACTAGACGGATACCTTAGTATCTCGGAACCTCGCGATTTCCGGTTTCTTAGAACCTAGCGATCTTCGGTTTCTCGTGTTTCTCGATATATCGTATTTTATAGTATCTCGTATTTCTCGATATCTCGCGTTTATTATATTTTCCCTTTTTAAAGCTATAGTATAGAATATTTCGCTATAGTACTTAATTTATATACTATACTAAAAATAATATTATTACCGACCTCTACTTTTAGAATATACGTAATTATATAGGATCTTTATAATACTTAATCTCCTTATCTAAACTATATACTTAATTATTCGTCTTCTTTTATATCTAGTAATATCGAATCTATATTACTACTACTATACTCTAGTAAAGCCGAGATACTATACTATAGTAAAATCGATATATACTATAGGAAAATCGATACGAGAAACTATACGCCCTAGTAGACTAAGACTATTATATACTATAATAAAATCGACGCGTACTATAGTAAAATCGATATATACTATAATAAAAGCGATATCTCTAAGAGTTAATATTAACGAATATTATCCCCTTATCTAGTAGATTATTAGTACCGAGAATCCGTATACCTATTTAATATTATATATCTATATTATAGAAGAAACTAGTATTACTATTAAAGAGTATCTATTAAAAGAGCGTTACTTAGAATAGGGTATTTCTCTTATTAGTAGGCTAATCGCGGAGATAGAGAGTCTCTATATATATATTAAGAATAACTTCTAGTAATACTATAGTCTAGGCGATAAGAAGATAGTAGATATACTATATACTAAAGGCTTTAAAATAACGATATAGTAGTACTAGCGCCTATAGTAGAGAATAGATCTTATATAAAGGATAGCGTCTAGAAATAAAAGAGTACTTAATAAAGCGATTAAATATATTCTTAAGACTATAATTACTTCTAGTATTAAGTATAATAGGGGATATCGAGCTATTACGAGATATCTATAGAGGAAGAACTATTTTATTAATAGATTAGTATAAATATTCTTTATTAAGTATATACTAGATTTAGCTATAGTATAGTATATTAGTACTATAGCTAAAATAGTACTAAGATCGCTAGAGAGATCCGATACCTACTAGAGACTAGCTACTTAATACTAGTATCTCGAAACTAGAGCGTATCTATATAATAAGTCGTACTTATATACCGTTTTACCTATAGCGTACTATCTATATACTATAGCTAAAAGATAATATTCGCGATACCTAAAGGATAGATACTAGATCTATATAGCGACTTCCTATCTCTCTATATACTATCTATCTAGTATAACTATATATATAAAGAGTAATATAATTTAGGCTTAGATTTCTCTATAGTATAACGTTTATATACTATAGATAAATAAAGCCCTAGACTCTCCTTATAAGTAGTATACTAATTATATTCTAGAGACCGGATTTATAAGATCGCCCGTAGCCTCGATAAGATACCGTTTATAGCGCGCCGACTCTATAAACTATAATTTTAGCTAGCGTATAGTTATCGTAAAGCTATTAGTCCTAATAATATCTAGTTAGTAGATACGTACTATAAGTTTAAGGCCTTCTTCGGTATCTAGATCTACGTTTATATCGATATCTTCTTCCGGATAATTATATAGTACTATATTAGTAACCTCGCGAAGACTAAGTTTTCTACTTTTAAGTAGTACCTCTAGATAGTCGTTAGTCGTAGATATTAACTAAGGGTCGTCCGATCCGATATAGGTATTAGTAAGCTATCCGACGTTTAAGGCAATTTCCTATAGTATATAATTTAATATACTATACGAAATACTATAGAATCTATTCTACTACTAATATATTATATAGAGACTCCTATAATAGCGGACGTATACCTCGAGCTATATAAGCTCTTTAAGGGCCGAGATCTAGATTTTTCGGACTACTTCTAGTATACGATAAGTAAAGGTAATAATACTATAAAGTACTAGAATAGTAAACTCGTAAAGTAGGCTCTAAATATCTAGAGAGATTACTTTAATAAGATTAAGGCCTAAGGACTCTATAATCCGGATCGTACCTACGATTATATCGCTTTCCTTATCGTCTATATACCCGTTATTCGAGCTACGGTTACCGAATTTATTAAAGACTAGAATATCTACGCTATACGATATAACGCCGATATAGAAACCTACTATACTAGAGTACTAGAGTTACTCTATTACTATCTAGAGATCTTTAGTAATAGTATATAAGACTAATATAAGCTAGTATATACCGAGTATCTATAGATTTAAGGATAGATAGACCGCTACGATAAATTCGATCTTAAGGCCTACCTATCGCTAGTAATATTAACGTTCTATTAAGACGTCCTTAAAGCGCTTAGTTACCTACGCGAAATTTATAGTACTAAGTATAGTACTACTCGCGGATCTTAAAAGCTATATATCGAGGTATTCCTCGCCCTTTAGTATACTATTTAAGTATATATAGCTACTAGATTAGCTCTAATACTAGACGAGTTCTAGTAGCCTTCTTATAATAGAGCGGAATTATAGCTATCGGATCGGTTAAAGGCTATATTTAGCGCTACTAATAAGCTACTAGATTAATTTAAGAAGCTTTTACTATATTCCTTCGTCGACGTCTATTATAGATCGCCGCTAATTACTAGTCGAGCTTAAGCCTATATTATAATTAATTAGCGCTCTCGTCGCTATTATATACTAATATAGAGGATAGGACGTATAGTAGAATACCTATCCTCTTTATCTTTTCCC
Source organism: Pseudocercospora fuligena (assembly GCA_014298035.1). Classification (NCBI taxonomy): domain Eukaryota; kingdom Fungi; phylum Ascomycota; class Dothideomycetes; order Mycosphaerellales; family Mycosphaerellaceae; genus Pseudocercospora; species Pseudocercospora fuligena. The sequence goes on along the minus strand of JABCIY010000065.1, from coordinate 9,876 downwards.
TTCTTCTCTCTATCTAACTATATTAGCGTAATTAGTAACTAAGTAAGTAATTAGTAACTAAGTAAGTAATTAGTAACTAATTAAGTAATTAGTAACTAAGTAAGTACTTAGTACTTCGCTATATTTAATATCTCGTATTTACTATCTAAAATATAGCGCCTACTATAAGGATAGCGATAGGTTCTACTCGTATTATAGGGTAGAACTTCTAACTAAATAGTCTAATAGCGATAACGATAACGATCTAGTCGCCGCTACTATAGCTACCGTTCTCTAAGACGGTTATATATATAGAGACTTAGATACCTTTAAGAATATAGGTATAGCTATAGTATAGAAGAAAGTAAAAGAGAAGCTAAAGAAATATAAGATCCTAAATACCGTCTATAACCCTCTTTATAAAGATATACCGAGAGGTATAGGTATACTAAAGAAGAAGGGTAAGACGTATAAGAAGCCTATCCCTATTAACTCGAGCTCTAGCGCCGACTCTTCTAGTAGTAAGGATAGATTAGCTAAAGTATCTAAGGGTATAGATACTATAGGTAAGAATACTAAGGATAAGGGTAAAGCTAAAGCGATCGAGAACGTATCTATAGAGGCGCTAATATAGGTTTCTTTTAAAGGCTAGATATATAATATTATCGTCGAAGATAGAGACTAAAATATACCGATCTAACTCCTAAGATATAGCGAGGCCGACTATTTATTCGAATTTAACTAGAGTCTCCTATTAAATATATTTCTAGTAGAATTTAAGGTAGTAGACGACCGTCCGGACTAGTTCTAGCGCCGGCTAGTATATAAGGATTACTAAGTAGTAAACGTCCTCTCTCTAGACTATTAGGAATACTATCTTACTTATAGGATTAGAAAGAATAAGGAGCCCGTACGTATTAAGCTATCTATCCTAGAGAATAGTAACTTCCGGGATCTATTCTAATTATTCTCTACTAAGTAGATACCTAAGCGTACGATATTTAATATTAATCTATATAGGTTAATATATACGAACGCTAAACGGAATACTAATTAACTATCTAATCCGTATAAAGAAGAGTAGAAGAAGCTTATAGCTATATCGCTAGTATCGAGCCTAAAGAGCCTATCCGAGTTCTTTAGAAGTTATAATAATACTAGCGACCTTTAACTATAGTACCCTCGTTCGCTATCGCTATAGTAGTTTAAGATACTATCGCCTATCTAACTACCTAATAGTATTATAGAGGAGGAATATTAAACTAGACCGCCTATAGTAGACTTTATAGACTTTATAGACTTTATAGACGACGATAACTAAGAAGAACTCTAGAAAGTCCTTAACGAGAGTCGACTAACGGTATAGTAGGAGGCTATAAATCGGACCGGAATTAGCCCTTTACGTTATCTACTAGTAGTAAGTCGTCTATTAAAGCGCCTAGCGAGTTAGGAACTCCTACTACGTTAATATAGCTAGAACGAAGGAGTAATTATAGTTAGCGACGATAATATATCTCTAGCGATAGGTAGTAACTCTATAGGAGCCGCTAATAGTTATATATAGAAGAAAACGCCTATCTTCCGGCCCTTAAAGCCTCGTAAGGATTAGTCTTAGTTATAGTCTAAGTAATAGTCGATAAAGTAATAGTCGACCTAGGCTATAGAATAGGATATAGAATAGGTAGGTAGTACTTTACTATCCCTATCGTCTACTCTAGATAATACGTACTACGTCTATTTTAACTTATTTAACCTTAGTAGACGCCGACGTATCCGTATAGCGTATTCTAAAGCCGTATACTATTTCTACGAGAATTGTATTATTAAGTTACGAAATAACGGCGAATTATATCCGCTCTATTATATACCGCTTATATTTAAGCGGTTCTCGCTACTCTAGAAGACCTCGCTACTTCTAGTAATATCTACTTAACTATTTACGCTAGTTCTAGAGATATCTACTTAACTATTTACGCTAGTTCTAGAGATATCTACTTAACTAGCTACGCCGATAGCGGAAATAACTATACCTATTCGTTCCTAGTCGACTACTAATAGATATAACGAAACGTAGTCTAAGCCGACCTTAACGACTATATAGGAAGAAGAAGAGCGTAAATAGATAGTTAATTAAGATAATTAACTCTAGTAGTAGCTTTAAGAATAGTTCTAGGACTAGAACTAGAACTAGGAATAACTATCCGATCTATAGTACTAGTAAGAGGGAAGTACTATAGCTAATTAAGGTACCGTAGTCGATAAGGTACGACTATATTTAAGGCCTAGCCTCTCTCGTAGAGATCTAATTACTATCGCCGAGGTAACGTCTTTATTACTAAGAAGGCTTCGGCTATAGATAGATAATAAGAAGGTCGTCGGGTCTAAGTAGTACTATAGTAGTAAGGAATACGATAAGAATAATATATAAGAATAACTAATCTAATAGTAGGTAGATAGGCGTTAATAGAGTTATATTATTTTCTATCTTCGCGTAGTCGTTATATACGTATTATATACTAGAATAAGTACTATTATCTATAGTATATAATTTAGTATACTATAGATAATTACTTTTATTTACCTAGCGATAGACTACCGTAAATCCTATAATTATAAGCGACTAGGCTAGAATATACTATATATAAGTATATTTCTTCTCTAGTAACCTTCTCTCCTTTTTTAATAGTAACCCTTTATAGCTAATATATTATACTAGTACGGTATCGCTACTTTATCTTACCGTCGCTACTAGTAGACGATATCGAGTATACGGATAACTAATAATAGACTAAATCGGGACTTATATTAATCCGGATAGATATAATTGCCTATAGTATATAAATTTATATACTATAGGCAATTCTACTTATCTACTAGTAGACTACTACGAATCCTATAATTACGAGTATCTAAGACTATCGCTAGTAATATAACTATAGACTATATAAGTAACTTCCGTATACTAATATCTCCTTCTTTATCCTCTATAGTAGGAGTAAAGCTCGGATCTATAGCTACTACTAAGCGGCGGAGTAGTATATTAAATATCCGGACTACTAACGTTATATAGCGAAGACCGATACTAGTATAGAAATCGTCGATCTAGGCTATCTAGATACTCCGATTTTCTTATAGTATACGAATTACTATACTATAGAGAAATATTAATACTTCGTCTCTTCGAATTATAGAGCCGCCTACTTTATAGATAGTATAAAGGCTACTTCTTAAGTATATTAATCGCCTTATTAACGCTCTTCCTTTTATAGATCTTTATTAGAATACTAATACGCTTCGTAAGAATATACTAATACTATACTAGCTAATTCTAAGATACTAAAAGATTATAAGAAGCTCTACGAGATATACTAATCCGCTTTATAAGAATATACTAATACTATACTAGCTAATTCTAAGACGCTAAAAGATTATAAGAAGCTCTACGAGATATACTAATCCGCTTTATAAGAATATACTAATACTATACTAGCTAGTTCTAAGGTACTAAAAGATTATAAGAAGCTCTATATCTAACTCGAGAAACGCGATAGTAGCGAAGAGAGTATAGTTAACGATCGGTCTAATATTATAGGTTAATATAAATACTATAAGCGGTCGAGACGTCTACCTAAGTCTAGCTAGTCTACGGAATAACTAATTATCCGAGCGGATAACTAAATAACTAGGCTCGATAAACCGAGTCGATTAGGATACTTTCTAGTAAACGGCGCTAGTAAAAGTATCTAATACGAGAACGACGGCTAATAAGAACGTAAGATAATATTTCGACCTTACTTATACTAAGCCTTCTATAATAAAACGATAATATTACTTTACTACTAGACTATATAGTAACCTTACTACTATCTATATTATTACTTTATACTATTAGAATATATAGTCTAGTTAGTAACCTAGTAAGGGATACTAAGGCAGACTAGATTATATAATAATAGTTATATAACTAGTCTAAGCTAATACCTTTTAGGTTTAGCTCTAACCTATAGATAATAATAATATACTTACTATTCCTACTTTAGCCCCTACTATTCCTTATAGCTTCTATTATACTTTATAATCTATTTATATCTATCGGCCCTCCTTAGCTCGATAGGTTATAAGCCCGGGTTTATAACTATAAGGTAGAAGACTAAAGTAGTATAGGTTACTCCTAAACCTATAAGTCTAGTTCTAGAAGGAAGAGGCAAAATAGGAGAGGGAGACTCGAGGTAGACCTATATATATTATATAAAGAAGCTCTATATATATAAGCTATAAAAGAACCTAGTAAGGTATACTTACTTAAAGTATATTAGATCGCTTAGAGTATAAAGGGAATAGATAAGCCTAGGTCTTAAGTACTATTAGATAAGCCTTAGATTTAGTACTTAGTACTACTAATATTCTAACCTATAGGTTATAATAGTTAGGAAGGACTTAAGGAAGTTATTAGCCCTATAGAGTAGGAATCTATACTAAGTTTTTAGTAACCTTTAAAACTAAGAGACTTAGTAGAGCTAGGGATCTATAACTAAGGAAGATAGCTATCTAGAAACTATTATTTTTAGACTAAAGAAAGAGCTTGTTTCTAGAGTTTGTTTAGATTTAATTTATAGAAGAAATTATAGATTAAGAAGGAGGAATTAGTAAAAGAAGGGCTATACTAATCTTAATAAGAGAGAATTATAAATTATAGTTTAAGATAATTAGGATATACCTAATAAAGCTAAAGGTTAAATAGGTACTAGATAAAATAGTCCTTAGTACCCTAGTATCTATACTATCTAAGTATATCTTAATAATATTATTAGAATTACTAGACTAGTTAATTAGAAGAGCAAGTTATAAGGTTTATAATATAATAGTATTATATAAAATATTTATCTATATTTTAGAAGATAACTAGGATAAATATTAAGAGCTTAAATATATAAGGTATCTATAGATATAGGTAAAAGGAAAATATAAGAGGAAGCTTTAGGCAATAGGAAGAAGCTTACTCTAATAGTATACTAATTTTAGTATAGAAGTATAAGGGGCTAGGTATATAGTAACGTATAGGATACCCGTTAACCGATAAGTCGATAGAAGGTAGAACTAATAAGTGTATATTCGAGTATACGTACGACGCTACGTAAAAAGCCTACGCGTTACGTACGCGGCGCGTACGCCGAGGCAAGCCTTAGTAGGAGACATTACCTCCTCGAGGTCCTTATAATTATCTCCTTCTCCCTAGTATAGCTATCCTTAGCTATAGGTATAGCCTAATCTTATATTAAGCTCCCCTATCTAGCGTATTCGTTATACTTCTCGTACGTTCTCGTCGCTCTATACTAGTTACTATACGCGAGATTTCCGTCGCTATACTATTCTAGTACTTAGCCTTTACTATTTATAGTAAAGGCTTTATTACTATATTATTTATATATATATTCGTAGTTACGTAAAGTAAAGCGGCTTTATAGGTAGTCTATAGTAACGGGTTTAAGTATATATAGCGAGTATAAGTAGCCTACGAAGCCTATCTAAGAACTCTCTCCTATTCCTAAGTATCTCTCCTATTTATAGCCTACGCTATATATACGCCCCTCCTACGCCTAGTAACCTACTAGTAAGTACCCTTTTGTTCTCTTTAAACAACCTTAATATCTTTACTATAGCTACTATAGGTCCCTCTAATACTCTAGGTAAGCGCCGCGTAACCGCTACGCCTACGCTTACTACTCCTAAGAAGCGTACTAAGATTGTAGCCGAGGGTTATACCCGCTATTACGACTATATAACCGCTAACCGTAAGCTTCTCGCTCCCGTTATAGTTACGCTACGTATACTAATCGTTTACTAGTCGATCTAGTCGATACCTATACCGAGGGCTACTTCGACCCTAGCTAGACTATCTACTATTACTACTATAAGGGTATTAACTAGAAGTATAAGCCGGTATTAGCTCCCGCCCTCTTAGCGCTACTATCGCGCTTACGCGACGTACGCGCTACGCGTAATAAGTTCGAGCTAGATGCCTACGACGACCTTAAGGAGCGCTAGTAAGTCTAGACTAATATCGATAACGAGCTCGCTATAGCCGTCTCTAGTATATATATCTTGCTTATCGCTTACGCTTCGTATACTAATTACGTATAGCTATTAAGCTAACCCTCCGTACCTTCTACTATAATAAGAATAAGGTCTCCTCTAATAGTACTCTACTTAAGAGTAAGTATACCGGTAGCGCTACGGCTACGCTCGGTAGCCTCGATACTATTAGTATACTTAAGTATATTAATACCTCCCTTACTACTCTCGTCGAGATTAGTTACTACGTAAGTTACTACTCTATATCGTATATACTTCGTATACTAACCGCTCTAGCGTCTAGCCGATAACGGCCTTACTAAGGCTATCGACGCCGTCGACGAGATTATAGGCCGTACTATTACTCCTAGTAACGACTCCGACTAAATACGCGCCTACGCGGCGTATACGCGCTACCTCCTCTCCTACTACTTAGTGCCTATAGGCCGCTAAGCCCTATATAGTTTTTTAATAGCGAAACGAGCGCGTACTATTAACTTATCTTAGTCTTATTTTATTTCTATCTACTCTTCGCTTGCGCCTCGAAGGCGTTAAGCGCTATAGTATCTTTAATATACTTAGCTAGTTCCTATATATTATACTTATCTAGCTATCCTATCTACTTAATAAGGTAATATACCTTCTATTTCTATATCCTCTTCTTTACGATCTCTTCTACTCGCTACTTATCCGCTTCCTCTATAATAGGTATACTTACTTTATATTCCTTATCCTTACGGCCCTTCTAAGGCTCTAGTAGTAATATATAAAAGATATTATAGATCTTCGTACTTAACGGTAGCGCTAGGCGATACGCCTATATACCTACTATATCGATAATACGAAACGGTCTAAGAAACTTCGGTCTAAGTTTCTTCTTTAGTATATCTAGCTTAATATTCTTAGATACTAGTAGTACTAGGTTACCTATACTATACTTTTTTACTTTATAATAAGCGTTATAGTACTTCGCTTAATACTTAGCTATAGTTTTCTAGCGTTACGTAAGTATCTCGTATACTTATCGTAACCTATCTATAGCGTCGATTACCGCTAGTACCCTTCCCTTAGATAGCTCGTCCGAGCTATAGAAGTCGCTAGAGTTAATATAGATACTATATCTAGATCGTATCCGTATAATATCCTAAAGGGACTTATACGTAGTATAGGGTATATACTATTATTATATATAAACTCCGCTTATACTAGCTAAGACGCCTAGTCTTCTTAGTCCTCTAAGTAGTAGTACTATAGGTACTACTCTAGCGTCTAGTTTACTCTCTCCGTCTAACCGTCGGTCTATAGATAGAATATAGTACTAAGCTTACGTTTTATATACGTCTTATAGTAGAAGTCGCTCTAAAACTAGCTAGTAAATAGCGACCCTCGATCGCTAATAATACCGCTTAGTACTCTAAACCTCCTAATTACCTCCCTTTATAGGATCTCCGTAAGCTCTATAGCTATATACTTCTTCGTCGTTAGGATAAAGAGGCTTATCTTCGTATAGCGGTCGACTATTACGAGTATTATAGTATAGACGTAGGAGCCAAGCTTACTTAGCGGAAGATTAGTAATAAAGTCTATTATTAATTCTTACTATAGTCTTACTAGTATTAGTAGTATAGATAGTTTACTATAGGGGCGGTACCGCTTCGCCTTCGACTACTAGTAGATACTATAGATAGAGATATACTCGGCTATCTCTTAAGATATACTAGGCTAGTAGTACTTCCTATATATTAACTCTACTATCTTTATATAGCCGAAATGCCCTACTAAGGCGTCGTCGTAATATATACGTATAATCTACGCTCTTAATACGTAATCCTTTAGTACGTAAATTATATTACTCTAAAAAAGGATATTATCGCGGAGCGAATACCCTTTAAATATACCGCTATTACTCTTCGTAGCCTTATATAACTCTTTAGCTAATAGCTCTAATTACTAGAGTATCCGTATAAAGCTAAGTAATAGTTCTAGTATATAGTAGTAAGGGCCGTTATTTTTAGCGACTATAGCCGCTATCCTTACTAGATAGTAAACGAAGTTATTACTATACTTATATTACTCCTAGTCCTCTTATAGAGATATATATTACCGAGATACGTTTTACTACTAGTTCTATACTTCTAGTTAGGTCTAACTATACTAAAAGCTTAGCTTAGAGTATAGGTAGTAGGTTACTTATCGCTTACGTTTCGCCTTCGTAGTCGCTTCTCTCGATAGATATTAGTAGGATTCTTCTTTCCTATCTAGTACTTAATTATAAAGTCGAAGGGTACTAGGAATATAGCCTACCTTACCTACCTACTAACTAGTTACTTTATAGTCGTAAATCCTTTAAGATTAGTATAATCGACGAGTATACGTACTATATACTATAAGCCGTCGAAGTACGGTCTCTAATACTTAAAGGATTCTACTACTACTAGTAGTTCTTAGTTATAGTCTTATAGTTAGTCTCTATAGGATTATCTTCCTTAACTAGAAAGTAATAGGTACTAGTAGCCTTCTTCTCCTTATTACGAAAGGATACCTACTACTACGAATATAGATATATCGGTCTCGAGATATAAGGGCTTTATAGGTCGAAATATCGAAGTATCGATATAGAGTAGAAGGTATCCTTTAGGCTCTTAAAAGCCTACTCTTCGCTACGTCCTACTTAATCTAACCTAGCTTTTTACTATTCTTAGCTCCCTTAGAGAGAGCTATTAGAGGTATAACTATCGAGAGTAGTTAGGGATAAACCTATAATAGAAGTTATAGAATCCTAGGAAGGACTAGACTTTAGTAAGTATAGTAGGTCGCGGCTACTCTATAATTACGTTTATCCTACTCTAATCTATCGATACGCCTTTAGTACTAACGATATATCCTAGGAACTCTACCTATTTCTTCTAAAACGAGTATTTCTTCGGTTCGTATATAGAGAGAATATCGAAGATACTTAAGTATAGCGCGTACGTCGCGTATATAATCCTCCTACGTCTTACTATAGACTAGGATATTATCGAGATAGACTATATAGTAGATATTAACTAATCCGGCTAGGGCTCTATTAATATATCCTTAAAACGTTATAGGTACGTTAGTTAAGCTAAAAGGTATAATATAGTACTCGAAGTATCTATAGTATATACGAAATATAGTCTTCTACTCGTCGCCTCGCTTAATCCGGATACGATAGTAGGTATCCTATAGGTCTAAGGACGTATACTATTCGGCGTCCTTAAGCCTATTAAGCGTCTCGCTTATAAGGGTAGAGGATAACGATTCTTAATAGTAATTTCGTTTAACCCTCTATAATCGATATAGAGTCGGAGACTACTATCTTTCTTTAGTACGAATAGGATCGCGTATCCGCTTCGCTTATACTAGGCTAGATCTAGTTATTATCTAATACCTTAACTAGATACTTACGGAGCTTACGAAGTTCTCGCTTAGACTAGTAGTAAAGGGCTTTATACGGTAGCTTTTTCCTACGATAAGATCGATCGTATACTCATCTATATATAGCTAGCGTCGAGCCTCTAGAGTTATAGTAAAGATATCTATAAAGTCCTTAAACTCTTCTAGTAGGTCTATATTATTACCGACCGTAACGCTATATAGGTTAATTATATATATATAAGGTATATTACGTATATCTTTCTAAAAAACTACTATAGTTCCCGTACCGTTACCGAGCTTACTATACTAGGCTTGCCGTACGTCTACGTATCGGTACGCTATCTACGATAACCTTCTAATCCCTTCTCTAAGGCCGACCTAAGATAATATCTAGATTAGGTATCTCGAATATATAGAAGGTTCTAC